>CAIGQZ010032134.1:456187-479869 GCA_903798205.1 Danio tinwini | reverse complement strand
CCATCCATCCATTCATCAATCTACACTTATTTCCATCCATCCATCCACCCATCCATCCATCCATCCATTCATCAATCTACACTTATTTCCATCCATCCATCCATCCATTCATCTACACGAATTTCCATCCATCCATCTACACTTTTTTCCATCCATCCATCCATCCTTCTACTTATTTCCCTCAATCCATCCATCTACACTTATTCCCATCCATCCATCCATCTACACTTATTCCCATCCATCCGTCATTCATCCATCTACATTTATTTCCATCCATTTACACTTATTTCCATCCATGCATTTATCTATCTACACTTATTTCCATCCATCCATCCATCCATCCACACTTATTTCCATCCATCCATCTACACTTATTCCCATCCATCCATCCATCCGTCATTCATCCATCTACACTTATTTCATCCATCCATCCATCGATACTTCTTTCCATCCACCCAACCATCTGCACTTATTTCCCTCCATCCATCCATCTACACTTATTTCCATCCATCCATCTACACTTATTTCCATCCATCCATCCATCTGCACTTATTTCCCTCCATCCATCCATCTACAATTATTCCCATCCATCCATCATCCATCCATCTACATTTATTTCCATTTATCCATCCATTTACACTTATTTCCATCCATGCATCCATCTATATACACGTATTCCCATCCATCCATCTACACTTATTCCTATCCATCCATCCATCTACACTTATTTCCATCCATCCATCATCCATCCATCTACACTTATTTCCATTTATCCATCCATTTACACTTATTTCCATCCATGCATCCACCTATATACACTTATTTCCATCCATCCATCCATCCACACTTTCCATCCATCCATTCACACTAATTTCCATCCATCCAGCCATCCATCCATCAATCCATCTACATTTATTTCTATCCATCCATCTACACTTATTTCATCCATCCATCCATCCATCCATCCATCTACACTTATTTCCATCCATCCCTCTACACTTATTTCCATCCATCCATCCATATACACTTATTTCCATCCATCCATTTATCCATTTACACTTTTTCCATCCATCCATCCATCCATCCATCCATCTACACTTATTTCCATCCATCCATCCATCCATCTTCACTTATTTCCATCCATCCATCATCCATCTACACTTATTTCCATCCATCCATTCATCCATCTACACTTATTTCCATCCATCTATACTTATTTTCTTCCATCCATCTATCCAAACTTATTTCCATCCATCCATCCATCCATCCAACCTTATTTCCATCCATCCATCTATCCATCTACACTTATTTTACACCATCCATCCATCCATCTAAACTTATTTCCATCCATCCATCTACTTATTTCTATATATCCATCCATCTATACTTATTTCCATCCATCCAACCACACTTATTTCCATCCATCCATCCATCCATCTATACATATTTCTATCCATCCATTTAATAAAGAACTAGTATCCAAAAGGTATCAATAATTCAAAAAGAAAGGAGCAATATATCTAAATGTCAGGATTGTCGCCGAGACACACTTCACATTAAAAAGAGCGTATCTCTGCTGACTTCATTATTGAATAAATAAACAAATAACCCCTCTGATGATGGTGGTTTAGTTAAAAGCTAAAGCCTGCCCGTAACCGCTCTTTCGTTGTCAATATTACTTTAGTCAAAAATAGTGAATAACAAATGTACAAGATCCATTAACAATGCTGGCTAACACCATTTCAGGAGAGACACATGTTTGGACAGAATATTAATTTAGGGGATTTCCCTTATCAATTACTCCCATGATCAAAATGCAGTCCTCACTTCTAAGATGTACGATGTGTACGTGGATATTTTAGCTGCACAAATAAATAATAAGCACTGTTTGATTTGGTAGCCAAATTTAATGATGGCCATATTTGTTTGAGCTCCCAAATATGGAGAAAATTAAGTAACTTTGATCGACTGTATCTGTGACTGTTGACTTATGAACACTTCAATGGTCACAAAACATGTATATAAATGTATAGTAACGCATTGCTTCAGGAGACCACTGTGATCTAATCTGGCAGTGTTTAAGCCTCATCGCTAAATCTGTGCTCAGTCTGTCCTGGATCTCTGCCTAATTAAACATTGTTTCTAGCTTAAAACTGACACAGTAGAACAAACAACAGAGACCCCAAATGTGTGTTTTCACAGCAGCTCGTCTTATTAGCATTTTCTGAGTGTCTCTCAGCAGACAGACGAAGCATTGTTTCTTTTTTCATCACAGAATCTGTCTTATTAAATTCTCCTTAAGGCTGATTTACATTTCTGCGGTGTTTGTGTTGCTCTGATCATTTCTTCTGAAACGCTAGCATGCAGTGACGTTTCTATGTTCCTCTGTGTTGAGTTTCTTCATGGGTATTTAGTAAATAAAAGTAGCATAAACTCATTCAAGGAAAAGGCAGCAATCGCAGAACGTGCAACGACTTTAATTAAAAACAAACTCAAAACACCTGGACTCAATTCTTGCACCGCCAGGTTTGGGACTGCATCCCAATCATCACAAATACTGCAGAAGACCTACTGGAACCCACATGATTTTCACATAAATAAGTCAAGTTTGGTGAAGGAGGAGTCATGGTTTGGGGTTGCACTCAGTATGGGGGCATGCGAGAGATGCAGAGTGGATGATCAACATCAACAGCCTGAGGTGTCAAGACATTTGTGCTGTCCATTACATTACAAACCGCAGGAGAGGGACAATTCTCCAGCAGGATAGCGCTCCTTCTCATACTTCAGCCTCCACATCAAAACTCCTGAAAGCAAAGGTCAAGATGCTCCAGGATTGGCCAGCCCAATCACCAGACATGAACATTATTGAGCATGTCTGGGGTAAGATGGAGGAGGCGTTGAAGATGAACACAAAGAATCTTGATGAACTCTGGGAGTCCTGCAGGAACGCTTTCTTTGCCATTCCAGATGGCTTTATTAATAAGTCAGAGCTTACTGTCCTAATGAAATCATTCAAAATCAAGACATGATCATATTTTATTGTGGTCAAAAAAGTGTAATCTGATACCAAATGATCAACTAGAAGTCAAGTTATTATTTGTTGTTCCTAAAACTTGGATAAGCAACTTGACTTTTGTCCTAACACATACTTCCATTAACCGCACACAAGGTGTTCAAATTTCTGGACAACGGCCCTGCTGTGATCAGTTTGCTCAGTAGCTCACCTTGTAAGGGGTAGGCTAAACTGTCTATAGTGTATGTGTGTGAATGAGTGTGTATGGGTGTTTCCCAGTACTGGGTTGCGGCTGGAAGGGCATCCACTGTGTAAAACATATGCTGGATAAGTTGGCAGTTCATTCTGCTGTGGCGACCCCTGATTAATAAAGGGACTAAGCCAAAAAGAAAATGAATGAAAATCAAAGTGGTTGCTTTTGAAAACTATCGGTTGGGTTTTAGTTGATCAATATGACAAGCTTGTGTACAAAAAGGATGTGTATCTGAATTGTACCACAAAACATACTATCCATATAATATATATATGGGATATTATATGTAGTACATTTAAAAATCACAAATGTGTAGATAGTGCCCTCTAGTGGATTTGTCATCTGAAATGTGCAGTGATACGAACACGGAGCAACGTACTTTATGTTTCACCAAAATGTAGGCTAAAGAATACTGGGCTTGGGTTGCGCAAAATACATTAGAGTACATTATATTTCAAGTATTTCCCAGTACTGGGTTGCGGCAGGAGGGGCATCCGCTGTGTAAAACATTTTTATTATTATTATTCTGATTTATTTATTTAATTATTACTTATGAAACCGTTTGAACTTTAAATTGGTAAACACTTTTAAATGTCATATAATTGATTATTGAAAAGACACATTTTTGGAGCTTGACAGTCAGATGCTTTTTATAATATGCAAAAGAGCAGGGTGAACATTCTGCTAAACGTCTCGTTTTGTGTTTCACAAAACAAAGTTGATCATATAGCATTGGGACGACTTGAGGATAAGTCGATTAACCGATTTTCATTTTTGCATGAGTTACACTGTAAAAAGTGCAAACGACTCCCAACACGAGTAGATTAAGTTAACTTATTGAACATAAAACAATTAAGTTGTCCCAAATAAACTTCAACTCACTTTCATTAAGCAGTTTAAACATGCAGCAAAAGTCATTTGTAAAGTATAATTCGGTTTAAGTCGGCGTGCAAGACGACTACGGCAGCATGTAATAACTCAAACCCTTTCTGAATGTGTGAAAAAGAGCAGGATGGTGGCATTTTACTTCGGGTTAATGAATGTTTTCCCGCTCCGCTCCTTTGTGGGGAGTAAAACACTTGTTCTACTGCCTCTCTTAACCTCGCATCCATCTAAGTGCTGATTACACAATCTCTGGTTCTGACTGCATGCTTAATTACTGTATAGGGTATCTGTATATTGTATGTTTTTTAATATTACAGGATGAGTTGAAACGCACGTGCAGCTCCTGTGGAGGTAACAATTACCGCCAAACTAATTATTTCGACCGCTGCTCGTTTTGATGAAAGAAGCATTTAAAACCTGTGTATATCATAATGAGAGAGGCAATTAGTCTGCATAACGCTAAAGGAAAAGGCAAGTAGTTGAAAGTATGCTTATTAGAAAAGGGTTTTTAAAGGGAGAGTGTGTCCGATTATTTCGAACAGTGTTAATCTATATATTCGGCTGATTTACAGTATGTACTTAGATTATCCCAAATGTTTCAAAGCATGTTCAAACATTGTGTGTTCATGCTAGTCGTCACACACTCTCGATTTCCAGCAAAGAACTTTAAAATGTTGTGTGTTTATTAGCCTGCAGAAAACAGCATAATAGCAGAAGTCTAAAGTGTATTTAGCCTGATAAAGCTGCGATACTTTTCGCCTCTCATCAGCAGTTGCTTCAGTGTTTCTATAGTTTCGCTTCAACCATTTCCAGCCTTGCTCTGCTTCATACCACCATGATGATACGCGTTGAATACTTCACTGTAAGATTATTGAATACGTCACTGTAAGATTATGAAGACCACAACTCCCATGATTCCTCACTCTTTCCTGACTTTGTCATTAAAATATGCTTTTGTTTGTTGTGAGTACGCGCCCTCTAGTGGACAAAATGACATTCCGTGCCTTTAAAGTTGGAAAAAGACAAGTAGGAATCGCTGCAGTACCAGAGACCTCAAAGTACGAGGGATTACACCGCAAGTAGGTTGGGTTTAGGTGGTGTAGGTGGGTAATCCTCCTCCCTACACCGACAACAGTTCATCAAACTGGGCTCAGCTCAGTCTGAAGCACCTCTGAAAGCTTCCGTCATCGAGGTTCAGTTTCTAGAGGAGTTTGTGAGCTCACAGAGCTGGGTTTACTTCTGAAAGGATCTAGTAGACTCAGACACGGCTCCAAACAAATCAACGCTGCATTTCAGCCTTCATAAAGCACATAAACACAGTTATTTTATCAATAAAATCCATGTTAGTCATTTAGCAACGAAGCTACAGTCACCGGGCAGACAGAAGCCCTGCACATGATGCAAATCCGCGTCTGTTCTGAAGTGAATTTGACGCGCAAATGAAGCGGACTTTGACGCGCAAATGAAGTAAGTTAATTCAAATGTTCACGCGTCAATTTACGCATGAATATTGTGGTTTTTCCGTACGTTCCATGCTGGTGTGAACACAGCATTAGACTGTGAACGGCCAACACAATCTCACGGCAATTCGTAACTTTTTGATTTAGTGGCTAATTCATATGAATTCGTACAATCGAATTCATACCATTTAGTCTAATTTGCTCATCACCCAATGACGGTTGGGTTTAGGGGTGGGGTTGTACGAATTTATACGAATTAGCCACTATACTGACGAAACATAAAATACTTACGTTTCCTCGTGAGATCAGGGTGGAGCGGCTCATGCTGTCTGTGCAGGATGTAACATTGTGTAGTGCCTTATTCGTTTGTTCGTTCCTTCCATTGTTTGTTTTTTTCCTTCATTCATACATTCGTTCGTTCGTTCACTCCTTCGTTCCTCCCTTCATTCGTTCATTTTTTCCGTCCTTCATTAGTTTGTTCAGTCCATCCTTGAATCTTTTATTCATTCCTTCCATTCCTTAATCGGCCCTTCCTTCCATTTAGTGATAGTTGAAGGCTGTCTGGTGATTTCAGTCATCATACAGTCGACGTCCTTCATCTTTTCATCAGTGACATGCATCTAAACAGTCTCTGGGTCACTGTGTGTAAAGATTTTGGACATCTTCTTGGACATTTTTAATGCTTCCAAAAGGTTTGCTGCATTTATAAAGCACCCATGTCGTAAGGTTGTTCAGATGCGATTTACTTTCTATGTGTGATTTGATTGGACAGTAATCAACAGGACTGATTTGTCATACAAGAAATAATAAAGTAGTGACTGCAGGTTGAAGGAAAGTAGTGGAATAAAATTACTGATACTGCACTAAAAATGTACTCAAGGGAAAATAAAAGTACACTTTTTTTTTTATTACAATTCCTGAGTAAAACTACTCACAGTAGCTTGAGTATTTGTAATGTGTTACTTTACACCAGTGTTGGTCAGCCCAGTCTATGAAGTGGTCACTGTATATTAGTTAGCAGTAGGTACATTCCTGTGACTGCATTTGGCTTGCCAGTCGATCAAGTCATATCATACAACAATAGGCGTGAAACAGCGTCATATCAAGATATAATAGAACATTTAACAGAGAGTTTCAAAATTTTGGCAAAAACGCGAGCCGCAGAAGGAGGTTAAAACATGAGGTGTGCAAAAAGCCGGTTCGGTGTGATCAAGGCCTAATTTGGTGTGTTTTTTTTCCCCCTCAAATGTCTAATAAGTAACTTCATATCCTATTATTCTATCTATTATTACTCTTGTAATGGTCAATTTGAAAGTGTAATTCTAAGCGGTATCTAATTCCCTTGCTTTTTATCAGATCAGAATCTAACAAAGGGTGAGTTCACCCAAAACTGAAAACTCTGCCATCATTTCCTTCACTTGTTCAAGACCTTTTTGAGCTTCTTTCTTCTGTAAAAACACAAAAGAAGATATATTTTGAAACATGTTGGAAACTGACTTCCATAGTATTTGTTTTTCATACTATGGAAGTCAATGGTTACCAGATTCTAACATAAGGGAATAGAAGGAGGGAATAAAAAAATGCACCAGAAATTCTTGACTGTATTGATGTTGAAGATGTTTCCTATGTGTTCTTTCCGAAGGTACTACAGCGCCACCATTCTGCAGATGTCAGGAGTGCGAGACGATAAGCTGGCCATCTGGCTGGTGACTGTAACAGCCTTCACTAATTTCCTGTTTACTCTTCTGGGTGTTTGGCTGGTTGAAAGAGTGGGGAGGCGCAAACTTACATTGGGGAGCATCTTCGGTAAGACTATACTAAAGTATGTATGTTTGATTAATGTATATACGCTGTAAAAAACGCAGAGTTCTAGCAATTCATTCATATTGTGCCAACACTAAGTCCACTAAGATAACACATTTAAGTGGATTGAACATAAAACTGTTAAGTTCTCCCAAAAAATCTCAAGATTTGGGTTGTTTCAGCTCATTTTAAATAAGTAGCTTGAACAAGCAGCAAAATATTATTTTAGTTGGAACTACTTGAGAAGATTTCATGAAAGAAAAAGTCAGTTTTGCTCCGTTTTTACTGACTAGAGATGATAAAGATGATTATTTGCAGTTGTTTTTACTGTTTTTATTTTTATTATTTACCACTTTCTTCCTTTCACACATTTGATAAAATGATAAAAACTATCTACTATTAATAAGTCACTGTATATATGTCAAATTGTATGAATTTGTGCACAGTTACATTATATATAATATATATAATAGCATTTATCATGATCTGCATTGATTCGTTAGAGGTTTTTGTATTGTCATATTATCAGGGGTGCACTTTTTTGAAGTGTGGTATTCAAAGAAGAAGAGATGTTATTTGGTCCTCGAACTGCTCACGCCAGAGACATTCTGTATCAAATATGCATATATAAATGCCTATTTTGTGTTATACGCTCACCGGCCACTTTATTAGGTACACCTGTGCAATTGTTTGTTAACGCAAATTGCTAATCAGCCAATGGCATGGCAGCAACTCAAAGCATTTAGGCCGTGATCAAGACAATCTGCTGCAGTTCAAAGCGAGCATCAGAATGGGGAAGAAAGGGGATTTAAAGGACTTTGAATGTGGCATGGTTGTTGGTGCCAGATGGGCTGGTCTGAGTATTTCAGAAACTGCTGATCTACAGGGATTTTCACGCCTTGTTGATGCCAGAGGTCAGAGGACTGACTGGCCAGACTGGTTCCAGCTGATAGAAAGACAACAGTAACTTGAGTTCACTGTACTTAAATGATCCAATGAAGCACCTTTGGGATGTGGTGGAACGGGAGATTGGCATCATAGATGTGCCGCCGACAAAGCTGCAGCAACTGCGTGATGCTATCATGTCAATATGGAGCAAAGTCTCTGAGGAGTATTTCCAGTACCTTGTTTAATCCATGATGGATTAAAGGCAAAAGGGGTTCCAACCCGATACTAGTAAGGTGTACCTAATAAAGTGGCCGGTTAGTGTATGTTGCATATATGTGTATATAAGACATATTGCAACATCTTTAAAAATCTAAATATCAATTTGTATTTTATAAACGTCGCATTGCTGGAACTTTGGACTTTGAATGCTAAAAAAGCCACTATGAATATGAAACCGTGTTTTTTTCCCCACTACAGGTACTGTGCTGAGTCTTTGTATGCTATCTGTTGGGTTCCTCCTGTCCGCCCAGCATTCTCCTCCTGTTACTCTACATCTGTCCAATCCCACAACACCCAACTCCAGCTGCGCAGCACATCTGTGAGTATGCTGATCGTCTAACGATCCACAACTAACAAGTTCATTATGTGGGATGTAGTGCACTCTGTGCCTTCCTTGAGAAAACCTGCTGTTAGTCAACTATGGGGTCAGATTTGTGCCAGATACATTGAGAAAATGTATTTCATATAAGCCAATAAGAGAAGACCAGCTGTTAAGCCCACCATCATGAGAGATGTGTGCCAGAGTTGAATGTTTTCACTTGACGCCCTCCATTAGGCAAAACATTACTGCAGTATCTCCTGATGAACACACAAAAGGTCAGATAATTGTTGTGCATTAAGCTAAAGCTCTATTAACCGACAAGGAGACGTGCCTGGGCTGTGCTTCTGCACAAATTCCTTCATAGAAAGATCAGCCAGAAAAGGAGAAATGTATGGCTTTGTGCCGAAAGGTAGCATCGTTGACCCATAATAATCTATGGTACCTATAACTTTTAGTGTGCTATTTATACAGTTTCTATTTTAATTTGCAGGTTAAGTGCAATTAAAGTATTGGCAAGGCCGATGATCTCCACACACATACAATTTAGCTTACCCAATTCATCCTGTACCGCACGTCTTTGGACTTGTGGGGGAAACCGTAGCTCCCGGAGGAAACCCAGGCCAACGCGGGGAGAACATGCAAACTCCACACAGAAACTGCAACTGACCCAGCCGAGGCTCAAACCAGCGACCTTCTTGCTGTGAGGCGTTCGTGCTACCCATTGCGCCACCGTGCAGCCTAGTGCAAAATCATAATCCATAATTACGAAACAGTTTGAACAACACAATCTCACGGCAATTCGTAACTTTTTTGATGTAGTGGCTAATTCGTATGAATTCGTACGATCTCATTCGTACAATTTAGTACGATTTGCTCATCACCCAATGACGGTTGGGTTTAGGGGTGGGGTTGGGTGCCACGCCTCTTTTTTAAAATCGTACGACTCAACTCGTACGAATTAGCCACTAAACTGACGAAACGTAAAATACTTACATTTCCTCGTGAGATCAGGCTGGTTTGAAAGCTTACACATTTAGCTCAGTTCATATATATGTTCGAATTGTGTGATGTAGTAAATGACACATTTAGCATGGCTAAAATGTGCTTAATTACTTAAAAGAGGAGGATTATTGTTCTATATTTTGGATCAAGCATGAAAACCACTGATCTGGAAATCCATAGCGGAGTTAAATAAACGTAATACCAAGCTTCTGTATGGTTATGGTTATTGTAACAGTGGAATTCAATTGGTGCCTATTGGCCTTATGAGTACCATCTCCATATAGCAGCACTGTCTCAGCACCACTGACCCCAGGTGGACTTCAGTGGCAGCATCATTTACAGCGATTGAGGCAGAGACTCATCTTTCAGTTCTAAGCAGACAGGAACTCATGATGACTGTCCCTATTGTAAAGCAGGGGTTTTCAACTCTACACTCAGACTCTTCCAGGAGCTTTATATCACTGATTATTTTTCATTTGTTTGTAGGGTAAAATATCAATTTTAAACATATTTTATGATTTACTTTGTAGTTTTATCTATACGTTTATAAATTTTGCTCCACATGATCAATTATTTGCAGGTAGGGGCATTTGAGTAAAATTATTTCTGTCTTTTGAAGAATTTGAAGAAACAAATATACAGTATCATTAAACAGATATATTCAAACCACTGCTTTTCTAAATGGTATTCTGTTGGTATTTTGTATAGATTTCCAAAGTGAAAATCATGTAATAATTGTTTATTACATTTAAAGATGTCCCATTCTTTCAAATTTAAGTGTATTTTTGTTTATATTAAAAGTTCTGGTAATATGAAATGTTTATATTTCCCTTCAGAACATTAATTCACCCTTTTGAACAACATCACTGCATGCAGTGTATGTATAAAAACACACTGGGTTCACACCAGAAGCAAATTTATTTGCTTGAGTAGATTACAAAGTCAATACAATATAGGCGAAAATCCACCGACACCCTAAATGACGTGAAATTCGCAACTCAATTGAAGTAATGTTGAAGTAATTACAGGAAGAGCAGGAGTAATCCAACTTCAGAGTAAATTTGCTTAAAGTGACAACACAAATGATCCATCCCTCCCCACCATTTTTTTGTCTGTGAGCAATGGACTTTTAAAATACAACCCCAAATCACTGGCACTACCCTTCCTACACTTCAAGAACTGTACTCTTCCAGAGTGAGTAAAAGGGCTCGTAAGATCACTCAGGACGACTCACACCCAGCACACTACCTGTTCCAATTGTTACCGTCTGGTCGGCGCTACAGAGCACCAAGCACAAAAACAGCCAGACACAGGAAAAGTTTCTTTCCTCAGGCCATCTACCTCATGAACAGTTCAATATTCTCCTACTGTGCAATAAATGTGCAATACTTTCTCATACGCACTTGTACACAGCACCTTATAACCTGTATATTTACAACATATCTGTACATACATTCAACATCCAGATCTTTTTGACTGACTGCATCTCTGTTTAATGTTTATTGCCTTTTCTTTTCTTGTATTTAATTTTGTGTTGTCACTCGTCACTTTATGTACACTGGAAGCTTCTGTTGCCAAAACAAATTCCTTGTGTGTGTGAAGCACACTTGGCAATAAAACTGATTCTGATTCTGAATCAAAAAAGTTGGGACAGTATGGAAACCGCTATCTTAAAACTGCACTGTGCCAAAAGGAAGCCCTATGTTAACAGTGTCCAGAAGCGTTGTCAACTTCTTTGAGATCAGAGACATATTGGATGGACCATCACACAGTGGAAACATGCACTGTGGTCAGAAATGGATGCGGCTTGCATTTCAAAATGCGACAACGAAGAGCCGGGAGAAACGAAGAATAGGAGAAAATGACACTTGGTGTCTTCAGTGCCTAATCGTTTTTTAAGTGTAGTAAAATGGAATGGCAACATTACAAAGTGGTAAATGCTTTACTTTTCCAACTTTTTTTTAAATGTGTTGCTAAAACCAAAATTGGAATTTGTGTTTATTAAAAAAAAACATACAAAAAAAAACAATATAAAACAATAAAAGTAACGAGGAACACATTAAATACAAGGGAGTGCAGAATTATAAGCAAGTTGTATTTTTGAGGATTCATTTTATTATTGAACAAAAACCATGTTCTCAATGAACCCAAAAAACTCAATAATATCAAAGCTGAATATTTCTGGAAGTAGTTTTTAGTTTGTTTTTAGTTTGAGCTATTTTAGGAGGATGTCTGTGTGTGCAGGTGACTATTACTGTGCATAATTATTAGGCAACTTAACAAAACACAAATATATACCCATTTCAATGATTTATTTTCACCAGTGAAACCAATATAACATCTCAACATTCACAAATATACATTTCTGACATTCAAAAACAAAACAAAAACAAATCAGTGAGCAATATAGCCACCTTTCTTTACAAGGACACTCAAAAGCCTGCCATCCATGGATTCTGTCAGTGTTTTGATCTGTTCACCATCAACATTGCATGCAGCAGCAACCACAGCCTCCCAGACACTGTTCAGAGAGGTGTACTGTTTTCCCTCCTTGTAAATCTCACATTTGATGATGGACCACAGGTTCTCTATGGGGTTCAGATCAGGTGAACAAGGAGGCCATGTCATTAGTTTTTCTTCTTTTAGACCCTTTCTTGCCAGCCATGCTGTGGAGTACTTGGACGCGTGTGATGGAGCATTGTCCTGCATGAAAATCATGTTTTTCTTGAAGGATGCAGACTTCTTCCTGTACCACTGCTTGTCTTCCAGAAACTGGCAGTAGGACTGGGAGTTGAGCTTGACTCCATCCTCAACCCAAAAAGGCCCCACAAGCTCATCTTTGATGATACCAGCCCAAACCAGTACTCCACCTCCACCTTGCTGGCGTCGGAGTAGGACTGGAGCTCTCTGCCCTTTACCGATCCAGCCACGGGCCCATCCATCTGGCCCATCAAGACTCTCTCTCATTTCCTCAGTCCATAAAACCTTAGAAAAATCAGTCTTGAGATATTTCTTGGCCCAGTCTTGACGTTTCAGCTTGTGTGTCTTGTTCAGTGGTGGTCGTTTTTCAGCCTTTCTTACCTTGGCCATGTCTCTGAGTATTGCACACCTTGTGCTTTTGGGCACTCCAGTGATGTTGCAGCTCTGAAATATGGCAAAACTGGTGGCAAGTGGCATCTTGGCAGCTGCACGCTTGACTTTTCTCATTCATGGGCAGTTATTTTGCACCTTGGTTTTTCCACACGCTTCTTGCGACCCTGTTTACTATTTTGATTGAAACGATTGATTGTTGGATGATCACGCTTCAGAAGCTTGGCAATTTTAAGAGTGCTGCATCCCTCTGCAAGATATCTCACTATTTTTGATTTTTCGGAGCCTGTCAAGTCCTTCTTTTGACCCATTTTGCCAAAGAAAAGGAAGTTGCCTAATAATTATGCACACCTGATATAGGGTGTTGATGTCATTAGACCACACCCCTTCTCATTACAGAGATGCACATCACCTAATATGCTTAATTGGTAGTAGGCTTTCGAGCCTATACATCTTGTAGTAAGACAACATGCATAAAGAGGATGATGTGGTCAAAATACTCATTTGCCTATTAATTCTGCACTCCCTGTAATGTTTGTTGCGTTGCCTGCAATGAAATACAAGTCAAAGTAAATTTAGAAATTAGTGATGTGCGGATCGATACTAAAATATCGATATCTCCGATACCAGCTTTGTATGTTCTAGAATCGATTATCTTATCAAAATATCGATATTTCAGTAATTTAGAGCAAATACAGTGGAAAGTAACCACAGTTACCCTGGTTTATCTGAATAATGCCAACTTAGTCGGAACTACTTGTTCTTCCGCCAGTCATGTGCGTAATATGGCACTGTACAACTGCAGAGCACGCTAGCTAGCCACTCAGTCCGCTGGCACATGTTGTTCATTCATGCTGTCTTTGGATATGAGTGACCGCAAGCAAAGTTATGTGTGGAGCTACTTCACTTTCAGAAACTCAAACGATGCGGTTTGTGTAGCCTGATCTCACGAGGAAACGTAAGTATTTTATGCTTTGTCAGTTTAGTGGCTAATTCATACAAATTCGTACGAGTTCAGTCATGGGGGAGGCGTGGCACCTAACCCCACCCCTAACCCCAACCGTCATTGGGTGATGATCGTACGAATTCATACGAAGTAGCCACTAAATCAAAAAATTTACGAATTGCCGTGAGATTGCGTTGGTTTGTGACACATGTAACAAAACAGCGAGGTACTGTGGTAATACCACAAACCTAATCAAACATCAACATATAAACCACAAGACAGAATATGACTACGTCATGACTAGATGGTCAGAAGAGGAGGAAAGGAGAGGCACAGGTGCTGCTAGGGCGAGACAGACATCGCTTTCAGAGTCCTTAGGTGCAGCAGGCAGGCACTATCCAGGTACAAAGGGAGAAAATGTGGCGATGGGGCTGTATTTTGAGGTCTTGGATTTTTGTGCCGATGATAAAAGCACGAAAGGTTAAAAACACTTTCAGGGGAACCAGATTAACATGTCACTAAACGTAGAAGTGTGAAAGTTTTTTTTTTAAAGATGTTCAGGCAGGTGTTTTAAGACATGCTCAGATGTTGTCAATAAATATGTAAGCTGGCTCTTATTTTGTATGATAATTCTTCATCAGTAAACAAGAATAACCCATGATATGTCTCGTAATCAGTATGAAGTGACACTTTTAAGCACACTACTTGTTAATTTAATTTCCCAAACAGTCATTTTTGGCCAGTATCGGTATCGCCAATACTCGCCTTCATTTTACTTAGGATCGGATCAGCTAGGAAACCAGTGGATTCGCACATCACTATTAGAAATCATCCAGCCCAGCACTAATCATATTCTGCAAAATAAAAAATAAAAAACAGTAAAATTATTTGTGAGTCCCCCCTTACTATACACTTGTGGCCATATATTGGGGAATTATACTATTTCTAATGGGTTTCTCTTGCTTTAGTCAACAACTCATTGCCCTCCAACCTGAGTGAAAATCTATTTTATGTCAGACCCAGTGTGTGCACTTTGGTGTAATAACCGCGTGTGTTAGGGGGTCCAGACTGCTCGCTGTTCCTTAATGTCACCGTAATATAGTGTCTGAAGTGTGTAACCTCATAACAATGACCCTGCTGTAATCTGACACAGCGCTGCCTCTTTTTTCCATCCTAATTTATTCTTCCACCGTCCTCCAGCTCACCGTACACACACACCACCACCACCAAAACAAAGCATGTTTATTTCCCCACTAATGGATGTGCTATCATTACAGCAGCAAACCAATCTGTCTCTCAAAAGCCCCGGTTTTAAATCTCCCGTAATGCAATACAGTGTTTAATGGATACACTGTATCCGACATGCATAATCCACTGACGAGGACTGCTGGAGCTGAATACTGAATAGGTGTTTATATGTGGAGTTGCCAGATTGTGGTTTTATGATCATGGAAATAAAAGTTATGTGGTTTTGGTAAATGGCAAAATTCTCCTGAAGTGGTTTTACAGGTCAATATCCAACCCTAGAAATTCCCCTAAAAGTGGTGTAGAGGTTTATTTTAGCTAGAAGGAGTGAGCTAATTATGCCACCAGAGTAACCTAGTTTGGGCAGTTGTGTTGTGGATGAAATCTAGGTTCAATTCTATTTATACTCAACAAAAGTAGCCGACAAAGACGTATTTAGGGTTGTATTTCGTAGGTTTACCATATCTGAAATCAGAGACAGGAATATCCACCTCTGCAGAAAGTGTTTAAAAGTTTATTGCAATCCTTTCACTCCACAATAAGAGCTGAGTGATATGACACGATGCATAAATGAGCATTAAACACATTTATACTGAGCAGTTTGCATCTATCTGTTGCCTCATTACAAATATACATGGCAAATTTCATAATATACACTTCCAAGCCCTCAGCATACGCACAAAATTGCTTTATACTGCCCCCACATGGCTGGCAAGCAACGACTCCTCTGGATCAAGGGTGCCCAGCTGTATGCACCCGTTCCCTTTCGCTCTATGCTCCTATCCCTCGTGGCGGCTAGCAGCAGGCTTCGGCTCTTGGCAGATGGCGGCAACTTTCCCTGATGTTTTTCCGACAGTGGTAAGCCCCCGTCTCCTGCCCCTTCTCATCCCGCCAAATGGCAGCAGGTCTGGTGAACGGGGTGGCTCTACCATCCCCTCACTGAGAGCAGACGACTAGATTGCGATGGATGCCAGCGGCGAGTTCAATCCTTCCAGCAAGCTCCTCCAGTGCTGACCTCGAGTGTCTATGGTGGCAGACTCTGTTCCTCCGGCTCGATGGCACTACAAAATTCCCTCAGCCGCGAGGGCTCTCTGACAGCATGTTCCTCATGGGTTTCGGCACTACTATAATGAAGTTGATGGCCACCTGGCCATTGGAAAGAAGAAACTCCTTAAGGAGGCTTTCACCAAACTGAAAGCAAAAGTTAAATAAAGTGTCTAGGCCTGGTCCTCTCTCGTCTCCCACTGCTGTCTCTCCTCATTTTGTTATCTAAAGCTCCTCTGTGGGACTCAAGACCAGTGAAATTTTGAAAAATTACCATATTCTTTCGCTTACATCTCGGTCACTTAGTGATGTTTTATAAACAAATTTCAGGAGGAGCACGCGCAGATGTTTCAGCAATTTAATACGTCATTGAAAATCATGCTATTATCCAATCAGTATTAGACCAAACCCCTATAAATACTAAAAGTTGTCCTACCTGCATTATCTCACGACTTCTGCATCCCTTCACCACCCTGACACCTCACGTCTTAAACATTACCTACCCAGGGGGAGCGTTCTGGGGGCCGGGCTAGACACTTCGCTCGAACCCCAACTTCTCTTTCTTCCCCGATAAGGGGAACAACATGTGGACTTCAGGAAAGGACAAACAGGCTCACATAATCCCATCCACATCAATGGGATGGCCGTCGAGCCTGTCTCATCCTTCAAGTTCCTGGGGAGCCACATCTCAAAGGACCTTTCCTGGACCACCAACACCTCCAGCCTGGTCAAGAAGGCTCACCAGCGCCTATTTTTCTTAAGGCAACTTAAGAAGAACCAGCTGTCATCAGCCGTCTTGGTGAACTTCTACCGCTGCACAATAGAAAGCATCCTGACCAACTGTGTCACAGTCTGGTATGGAAGCTGCTCTGTTGCGGAGCGTAAGGCACTGCAGCGGGTGGTGAAAACTGCCCAACGCATCACAGGGACCACACTGCCAGCCATAGAGGACATCCAGAGGAAACACTGTCTGCGCCAAGCACGCAGTATGCTTAAAGATTCCTCTCACCCTGCTCACAGACTGTTTTCTCTCCTGCCTCCTGGCAGGTGCTTCAGGCTACCCCGGGCAAAAACCAGCAGACTAAGGAACAGCTTCTTCCCCAGAGCTGTCTCCCTTTTGAACTCTGCCCCCCACTGACTCTTTGCCCCCCTAAAACACCCCCCACTCTCCTCATAACTGATACTCTGCATAATCATTGCACTATTTAACATTTGCACGTTTAAAAATTTTACATATTCATTGCACTGATTCATTTATTTGATCTGTACATACCCACTGCACATTTGTAATTATGTACACACCCACTGTACATATACATTTGTAATTATGTTTATCTATCTGCACACTTCTGATTATTAATAGCAACCTGTACATATATCCATCTATTGTAAATCTCTGTTCATAGCTAATACAACCTGTATATAATGTTGATAGTACATCCATTTGTAAATATCACCATAGTTTTTCTATAACTGCACTTTATAACTTATACCTGTATCCTGCACTTGCTGCTATTGCACGCCTGGTTAGACCTAAACTGCATTTCGTTTTCTTGTACTTGTACATGTGTAATGTCAATAAAGTTGAATCTAATCTAATCTAACATGAGTTGGGGTGTCTTCCCCGAGCTCAGAGCACTCTCCCTGGACAGCACGCCAAATACGCTTTATTCCTAAACATCTGTGAGCGTGAACTCGTGAAAGAGCCCAAATTTAACGCACAAGCAGCAAAATGAGTAAGAAACAGACATCTTTGGAAAGTTTCTTTGCTAAGGGGAAAAGGCCCAGTGAAGGACCCACGAACTGCCAAGGAATGGATCCGCAACCCATTTGTCAACAAATCAGGTGAATCCACCATGTCTGTGCAAGAAGAAGATCAACTGCTGGAGATCGCAAATGACAGCAGCCTTATAGGAGCCGTTCGCATATCGTGGCTTTTCTGTGCAAGTTCGTTATTTCCAATCGAGGTGTGCAGCTTGCGTGTGCACAGTTGAATGAATGCTGCAAGCACACCGATGCCTTGATTTGTTCCCATGGCTCTCGGCCCTGCCCCATTCACTACTGATACATTTAAACAGACCTAATGCCTCTTCAGGGATTGTATTGAATTAATTTGTAATCTTCTTTTGTGTGGATTTAAACATCAGGCGTAAAGGACAATGTGTCCCCTTGTCCTACTTGTGATTTGATCGATTGGCAAAGTATCGTTAGCATGTTAGAATGGCGGTACATTAAACAACTAAAGATTAAAATACAGAAGTGCTGGTACTATGTGTACAGCCCACTTTGAGGATTGGACACAGCAACGCTGTAAAGCTTGTCTTTGAGTGGGTTTTAATTTAAAAGTAATTTATTTTACATTATCTTTCTAGGTCGTGCGAGCCCTGTATGCTGGACCCTGGCTGTGGCTACTGTTATCAGGAAAACAGCACTGCTGTGTTCGCCTCCTCCTGTGTTCCCGTCAATCCGGCCTCCACTGAGAGAGCAGCGTGGGGCAAGTGAGTCACCACTGAAGCTCAGACTTATGCACTTCTGCTCTTCTCCGTTTATTTGGCCATTTGTTGGGTTATTCACTCTACAGTACAGTGCATTACTGAGTTTAACTGATCAAACTAGACCACTTAGCCTAGTCCAAACTAGGCTAGGTGGTCTAGTTTGATCAACCAATACCATGGTGATTTTACAGTAGTTTATTCATTGCTACAGTATATTAATATTGTATTTGGATGAATAGGTGGTAGGGCCATTTTTCGTTTGTATACCTTATATAATTCGCTGTCTCTCTTGTAACCCTAACAGATGCTCTAATACCACACATCTGCCAGACAGTGGTATATGGGCTTATAACTTCTGCCCAACCTCTTATTCATGGGTTGTGCTCTTGGGACTTGTGCTCTACCTTGCATTTTTTGCCCCAGGTAAGCTGATCGTTACTGTTTTTAAATGAACTCAGCACTCGTGTACTTTCAGTTTTTGTTGTTATGAATGACAAGTAGGTATATGAGAGTATGTACTCACTCTGTTTACCAAGAGGTCCCACTGATTTAGAGCAGTGTTTCTCAACCATGTTCTTGGAGGACCACCAACACTGCATGTTTTGGATGTCTCTTTTGTCCGTCAGTCTCTGCTAATGAACCGATGATCTGAATCAGGTGTTTGGTTGAGAAGACATGAAAAAATGTTCCTCTAGGAACGTGGTTGAGAAACACTGATTTAGGGTTTTTGTGGGGTTTAAAATTTAGGCAATTCTCCAATTTAAGACGTCCTCTATTATTATATATCCTCTATTAGTTCTTTGGTTTTCCAATGTTAATACCGAAACATGAAGACATTAAGTTTACCTTGAGTTTATGCGTACAGCTATTTGTCAGTAGAGTATGCAAATGATTTTCTGTCATAAATAAGTTGATTTTTGTCAACACCTAACCCTAATCTTAACGCTATAATACTCTTGACCTAGTGGCATTAATTTAAACACGCCGTTAATATGGTATTAATATAGTCTAGTTGTTTTCTTCAAAGGTCAACTCAATGCTACCTCTTTAAAATGATCATCGAGAGACGTAACAGAGCCTGAGTGGATTTTTTGTCAACACCTAATCCTAACTCAAACCCTATAATACTCTTGATATGGTGACATTAATTTAAACATGGCATTAATATAGTCTGGTTATTTTCTTTAAAGGTCAACTCAATGTTGCCTCTTTAAAATGATAACCAAGAGACGTAACAGAGTTTGAGAAGATCCTGACTGGTCCTCTTGTAAGAATTTAAAGTGCTAATTGCCTCAAAAACCCACCAGAACTTTTTTGTTTTCTAAATAAAACACGTCTAAGGGAATTCTCCCATGTTCATACTGCATTTAACATCTTTTTACCTCCTGACAGGAATGGGGCCGATGCCATGGACGGTTAATTCTGAAATCTACCCTCTTTGGGCCAGAAGCACAGGCAACGCCTGTTCGGCCGGAGTGAACTGGACTTTTAATGTGCTGGTGTCCCTGACATTCCTCCACATGGCCCAGTACCTCACTTACTACGGTAATACTCTAATTAGTGGGTCGACTGCAGTCGTGAGCGTGACCTTTTCGTCAGCATCAATACGGCATTTGATCTCTCGACATCAAGAGTTTGCTCCATAAAGGCATCGTAGAGCTAATTACTTGCATGACTCAGTATTCCTCTGAACGTCAACACGTCTCTCTAAAAACAGGCCTTTATATGCGCATGATTCATCAATGCATGCTATCGAAGGTTTGTTTTGAGGACAAATCATTCAAATGTAGAAGATTGCTTTGTGTTTTAAACATTTTTTTCTAGGCCACTGGATTATTACAGAAATATAGTTAGGTTCATAAATATTGGGACATCGACACAATTCTACGATTTTTGGCTCAAAACACCAACACAATGGATTTAAATTGAAATGCTTTAACTGCAGACTGTCAGGTTTTATTTTGAGGGTATTTACATCCAAATCAGGTGCACACTGTAGGAACAGTTTGCAAATGTGCCTCCCACTTGTTAAGGGACCAAAAGTAATTGGACAGAATAATAATCATAAATCAAACTTTCACTTTTTAATACTTGGTTGCAAATCCTTAAGTCAATTACAGCCTGGAGTGCTTGAACGCATATACATCAGCAGATGCTGGGTTTCATCCATAGTGGTGGTCTGCCAGGCCTCTACAGAAACTGTCTTTAGTTCCTGCTTGTTCTTGGGGCATTTTCCCCTCAGTTTTTGTCTTCAGCAAGTGAAATGCATGCTCAATCAGATTCAGGTCAGGTAATTGACTTGGCCATTGCAAAACATTCCACTTCTTCTCCTTCAAAAACTCTGGTTTCTTTTGGAGTATGCTTTGGGTCATTCTCCATCTGAACTGTGAAGCACCGTTCAATGAGTTCTAAGCATTTGGCTGAATATGAGCAGATAATATTGCCTGAAACACTTCAGAATTCATCCTGCTGTTTTTGTCAGCAGTCACATCATCAATAAATACAACAGAACCAGTTCCATTGACAGCCATACATGCCCACGCCATGACACTACTACCACCATGCTTCACTGCTTAGGATCACGAGCAGTTCCTTTCCTTCTTCATACTTTTCTCATCACTCTGTTACAAGTTGATCTTGGTCTCATCTGTCCATAGGATGTTGTTCCAGCACTGTGAAGACTTTTTAAGAATTCTAATCTGGCCTTCCTGTTTTTGAGACTCACCAATGGTTTACATCTTGTGCTGAACCCTCATTATTCCCTCTGGTGTAGTCTTCTCTTGATTGTTGACTCTGACACACATACACCTACTGTACGTCCTGGAGTGTTCTTGATCTGCCCAAGTGTTGTGAAGTTTTCTTCACCAGAGAAAGAATTCTTCAGTCGTCCTCCACAGTTGTTTTCTGTGGTCTTCCGGGTCTTTTGGTGTTGCTGAGCTCACTGGTGCATTCTTTCTTTTTAAGAATCTTCAACACATTTGTTTTGGCCATGCCTAATGTTTCTGCTATCTCTCTGATGGTTTGTATGTTTTTTCAGCCTAATGATGGCTTGCTTGACTAATAGTGACAGCTCTTTGGATCTCATCTTGAGAGTCGACAGCAACAGATTCCAAATGCAAATAGCACACTTGAAATGACCCCTGGACCTTTTATCTGCTCATTGTAATTGGGATAATGAGGGAATAACACACACCTGGCCATGGAACAGCTTAGAAGCCAGTTGTCTAATTACTTTTGGACCCTTAACAAGTGGAAGGCACATTTGCAAACTGCTGTAATTCCTACAGCATACACTCAAATTAAATATAATAAAAAAATAATTAAATCAAATTATATTGTGCCAATATTTATAGACCTAACTATATATTACTGAGGGCTTTAGAGCTGTCGATTTAAAGGGGACCTATTATGCAAAAATTATTGTTATAAGGGGTTTAAACACAGTTGTGTGGAAACAGAGTGTGAATATCGCCATTGTTATTAACATCTAATAATCAAAAACTCTGTGGTTTTTCAGGCGTATTCTTCCTCTACACCAGTTTGGCTCTTATGGGCTTCTTTTTCATCTACGGTTGCCTCCCTGAGACTAAAGGACGACGACTAGAAGAGATTGAATCCTTGTTTGAAAACCGACTCTGCTCGTGCGGCATCTCAGATTCTGACGAGGACCGGCAAGTGGAATACATCCGGGTAAAAGGCTCAAACTACCACCTATCGGACAATGACGCGTCTGATGTTGAATAACTGGTGTGAAACCTGGGGTCTGGTAAACGGGGATGAGAAGGCATCGACTGCGCCTCGCTCGATCCCGACGTCAGGTTGGCTCACTGTATCGGTCAGATCGAGTCTCTCTCATCCAGACGTTCACCGCGATGGCAAGAACAGGGTTGTAGAGCACACACAAACAAACACGCAGTGCCAAGTCAGCTTTTATAATGTTGTGAGTGTGCTCATTCCTCCACCGGCAGATGAAAACGAACTCATCATTCGTGTAAAATGTGTTTAGCTGTAAATGCAGTAATATATATGCAGAAGGATATTACTGTTTTTGTTTTCTTTGTCATGTTTAAGCACAAACAAAAAGCTCATGTTAAATTTTAAAATAACAATTACATTAAAAAAGATAAGCTATGCTACCAGTCAACAGTTTCGGCACATTGACTTATATTTAATGGACCCTTTTCAGAGACTAAGATGATACAATTCTATAGTGATTAACATTGTACATTGAGCAGATTTGTTATTTTTTTACACTATCATGAATTTTATTATTTTGTACGTTCAAATTTGTGAAAGTTTTTAGAGGTCATGCATTATTATATTTCTTCTTTCCTGTTTTTTATTTTACGTAATTTTCTCTTGATCTTGAAATATCATCGTTTACAGTGTTTTACGAGTCATTTTCTCGTTATCTAGACATAACAAAAGTTGTTTTTTGGAGTTAACAACTTTGTCTCAGCTGATTTCGGAATAAGAGGATGTCTTCGATTAGAAGCAGTAATTGTGTAGTATTTTATATCGCATTAGCTCATGCAGGGACTCACGTTTCTAAAATATCTGAAAATAAGGAAGCATCCAACCACTATTATGTTACAGCTACAATTGCAAACTGGAAAGTGTTGCCTACAGGCCCGGAGTGTCCATATAAACAAATAAAAGCAGAAAACAACTTTGAATATTTCGAGATTGCAGGTAAAAAGTTATGTCGAGATCACAAGAAAGTAAAAGTTGTAATCATGCAAAAATTAGTTATGTTGAGATCATGAGAAAATAAAAGTCACGTTCATGCAAAAAAGAGTTATATCGAGATCACAAGAAAATCAAAGTTGCAATCATGCGAAAACTAGATATGTCAAGATCACAAGTCATGATCACGTGATGAATGATGAATTAAAAGTTGCGATCACGCAAAAACTAGTTATGTCAAGATCACAAGAAAACAAGTCATGATCACGCA
>CAIGQZ010032134.1:433406-456177 GCA_903798205.1 Danio tinwini | reverse complement strand
AAAACTAGTTATGTCAAGATCACAAGAAAACAAGTCATGATCACGCAAAAACAAATTATGTTGATATCATGAGAAATTAAAAGTCGCGATCATATGAAAACTAGTTATGTCAAGATCACAAGTAAACTGTCTTGATCACGCGAAAACAAATTATGTTGATATCATGAGAAAATAAAAGTCGTGATCACGAAAACAAGTTATGTCGAGTTCCCGTGAAAATAAAAGTTGCAATTAAGCAGAAACGAAATATGTCGATGTAATGAGAAAATAAAAGTTGTGATCAAGTGAAAACTAATGTCAAGATCACAATAAAATAAAACTCACAATCACACGAAAACGAGTTATGTCAAGATCATGAAAAAATAAAAGTCACGATCACGCAAAAACCAGTTATGTCGAGATTATAATAAAACAAAAGTCAAGATCGTCTGAAAACAAGACATGTTGATATCATGAGAAAATAAAAGTTGCGAGCATGTGAAAACCAGTTATGTCAAGATCACAAAAAAAATCAAAGTCCCGATTACGTAAAAATTTGTTATGTTCAGATCACGAGAGAATACATGTCGCGATCACGCAAATACAAGTTATGTTGAGCAGAAAACAACTTTGGATATGCCGAATTCACAAAAAAATTAAGTTGTGATTACAAGCAAGTAAAATTTGTAATTATGCAAAAATTAGTTATGTCGAGATCATGAGAAAATAAGTCACGTTCATGCAAAAACGAGTTATGTCGAGATCACGAGAAAAACAAAGTTGCAATCACGTGAAAACTAGTTATGTCAAGATCACAAGGAAAAATTTGTCACAATCATGTGAAAACGAGTGCTGTTGAGAGCACAAGAAAATAAAAGTCACGATCCCTCAAAAACAAGTTTTGTTGACATTATGAGAACATCAAAGTCGCAATCATGTTAAAACTAGATATGTCAAGATCACAAGAGTCACGATTATGTGAAAACGAGTTTCGTTGAGCTCACAAGAAAACAAGTCATGATCATGCGAAAAATTAAGTCAGGATCACAAGAAAACAACAGTCACAATCACGCAAAAACAAATTATGTTGAAATCATGAGAAAACAAGTTGTGATCACACTAAAACACGTTATGTCCAGTTCGCGTGAAAATAAAAGTTGCGATTACGCAGAAACGAGTTATGTTGATATCACAAGGGAAAAAAAGTCGTGCTCACGTGAAAACTAATTGTCAAGATCACAAGAAAATAAAACTCACAATAACACGAAAACGAGTTATGTTGAGATCATGAGAAAAAAAAGTCATGTTTATGCAAAAACGAGTTATGTCAAGAGTACGGAAGAATAAAAGTTGTGATCATGTGATAACTGGTTATGTCAAGATCAAAGGAAAGTCAAAATCGAGATCACACAAAAGCAAGTTATGTTGAGATCACAAGAAAGCAACAGTCACGATCATGCAAAAAAAATTATGTTGAGTTCACGAGAAAATAAAAGTCGTGATCACACAAAAACCAGTTGTGTTGAGATCACAAGAAAATCAAAGTTGCGATCACGCGGAAACAAATTACTTTGATATCATGAGAAAATAAAAGCCGCGATTACACAAAAACAAGTTATGTTGAGTTCACGTGAAAATAAAAGTCGAATTTACGCAGAAACGAGTTATGTTGATGTGAGAAAATAAAATCTTTAATAAGATCTTGTGAAAACTAATTGTCAAGATCTTGAGAAAAAAGTTGTGATTACCTGAAAACAAGTTATGTCGAGATCATGGGAAAATAAAAGTCACGATCACACAAAAACCAATTATGTCAAGATTATAATAAAAGTCGAGTTTGTGTGAAAGCAAGCCATGTTGATATCATGAGAAAATAAAAGTTGCAAGCATGTGAAAACTAATAATGTCAAGATTACAAGAAAATCAAAGTCACGAATACAGAAAAAAAAGTTATGTTGAGATAACGAGAGAATACAAAATGCGATCACGCAAATACAAGTTATATTGAACAGATAACAACTTTGAATATGCCGAAATCACAAAAAAATTAAGTCGTAATTACAAGAACACTAATTTGTCAACATCATAAGGACAAAAAAGTTGTGATCATTCTTTAGGATTTTAAACTGTTGATTTAAAGGTGACCTATTAAGCAAAATAAAAGTCACGATCACACAAAAACAAGTTAAGTTCAGGAAAAAACAATCATGATCACACAAAAGCAAGTTATGACAAGATCACAAAAATAAAAGTTAATGTCAAAATGTTATGTTGAGATCACAAGAAAATAAGCTGCAATGACGTGAAAACAAGTTGTCTAGATCACAAGAACAAAAAATGCAATCACACGAAAACAAGTTATGTCGAGATCAAGAGAATATAAAAGTTGCAATAACGCGAAAACATGTTTTGTCAAGATCACAAGAAAATAAAAGTTGCGATAATGTGCAAACAAATTATCGTGATCGCGGAAAAATAAGTTACGAAAATTAATTTTGCAATCACGCAAAAACAATTTATGTCAAGATCATGAGAAATTAAGTTGCGATCACGCAAAAACAAGTTTAGGTCAAGATCATGAGAAAACGAGAGAAAAAATTATTTAATACATGGCCTCTAAGGAATTCTGTACCATTCATACCTATTTATAAAGTTTATCCTGAAAAGTGTCCATTGAAATGTTCACCTTCTAGTCATCAAAACAAATATTCAAATGTCCTTTTAATAAATGACTAGGAATTATGTAGAGATTTAAGTAACTCAACAAGTAATTATTTTTGTGCCGGGCATTCAAGTGTGTCTCAATTTTTGACTAGTACTCCATAAATCAATCTAATTGCTTAACATAACGCGAGTCCCTGAATATGAACAAATGATAAATCAAAAGTTAACCTCACGTCCCCCGGCCTCAATTAAAACTTTCCACACTCTGAAACGTGTAGCATATTGCATTGCTTGTTTGTAATATGCAACCTGCCTTTCACCGTCTGGTTTTTGAACAGTTTATTTTGTAAAGAACCGTCAAGTTCGTAGGATTAGAGATCATCGACACAAAATGTCTTACGTAGCTTTCTGCAGTTTCCTGTGATAGTGTAGTGTGGCCTTATGAAATATTTCACAAATGTATTTATTTATTTATTTATTCATGTCACAATCTTGTTTAATTTTAAATATTTAAATTACATTTTTTTAAATGTTTACATTTTTAAATAGTATTTTTGTTATTAATTAACTATATATTTTAATATAATTTTAAGTTGTCTTCCTTATAGCCTAGTGTACAAAAATCATTTTATTGGTCTTGTCTGAGGAAAAATGTAGGCTATCTGTTTTGACGAGTACAGTGTAATATCCGATGTTCTGTTGTGCTAAGTATTCAGTTAGACAAATACACACGACAGCGTGCCAAACTGACCTGGATAATCTGTGTTGTGGTTGTAGCTTTCTTAAAAACCAAGCTAATGACTCTTGTAAAAGCAACCCAATAACGTGTCGGCTCAACTTCCTGTTTAAAAGGTTCAGTGATGCATAAATGTCTTGTGTATTGTGCGTTTTGTTCAGATACTTAGTTACGTGTGTCAAAACTTGATTTGGTTGAACAAAGTACAAATGAAATTGCCACAATGTTTGGCATTTTAGCTTAGTTTGATCTTAAAGGAGTAGTTCACCCCCCAAAAAATGGTTGTTTACTCACCCTCACACTTTTACAAATCTGTTTATTTATTTATTGTTAATATTAATATTCTGTGCAATATAAACTTTTTATTATATAATTAAACCACAAAAGTAAATAATAGTTTAATAAAATCATTGATTCATTAATTTTCTTCCGCTTTTCCGGAGCCGGGTTGTGGGGGCAGCAGTCTCAGAAGAGAACCCCAGACTTCCCTCTCCCAAGACACTTCCTCCAGCTCCTCCGGGGGAATCCCGAGGCGTTCCCAGGACAGCCAAGAGACATAGTCGCTCCAGCGTGTCCTAAGTCTTCCCCGAGGCATCCTCCCGGTAGGACATGCCTGGAACACCTCCCTAGGTAGGTGTCCTGGAGGCATCCGAAACAGATGCCAGAGCCCCCTCAGCTGACTTCTCTCGATGTGGATGTGGAGGAGCAGCGGCTCTACTTCAAGCTCCTCCTGGGTGACAGAGCTCCTCACCCTATCTATAAGGGTGTCCTGCCACCCTGTGAAGGAAGCTCATATCGGCCGCTTGTATCTTGTCCTTTCGGTCATGACCCAAAGCTCATGACCATAGGTGAGAGTAGGAACGTAGATTGACCAGTAAATCAAGAGCTTTGCCTTTCGGCTCAGCTCCTTCTTTACCACAATAGACCAGTACATCGACCGCATTACTGCTGCCGTTGCACTAATCCACCTGTCAATCTCACGCACCATCCATCCCTCACTCGTGAACAAACCCCAAGATACTTGAACTCCTCCACCTGGGGTAAGGACTTTCCTCCAACCTGAAGATGGCAATCCACCTTTTTCCAGTGGAGCACCATGGCCTTGGACTTGGAGGTGCTGATTCTCATCCCTGTCATGTTACACTCGGCACAGGGTTCATACACATTATTACTACAAAAATTTGTTTAAATTAATTACAGGATATCATAAAACAGGTAATAGTTTCAATTTATTTTTATATCTATGTAAAATAGATGCTGACGACACTGCACTAATGATGTGAGACCATGTTTTTGACCAAGAAAAGTAAAAACAACTAACCTCCATTCCAATATACAAATATTTGTCAAACAAATTTTAGATGATCTTAATAGTTTGTTAAACTAGTAATAGTAGGTAAAACTACTTCTATTATAAATCCTGCACTTTTCGCTGCATAGACTTCCATTCATAGGCATGCGAATGCGGCAGACCAGAAACGCAAGCTTGTTGACTTCTTACCTGCGAAATCACGTCAGGTGATTTCGTGAGACCAATAGGAGATCATTTAAAATGCATTCATCCATTCATTCATTTCCTTTTCGGCTTAGTCCCTTTATTAATCTGGGGTCGCCACAGCGGAATGAACTGCCAACTTATCCAGCACATGTTTTACGCAGTGGATGCCCTTCCAGCTGCAACCCATCTCTGGGAAACATCCATACACTCTCATTCACACACATACACTACGGACAATTTCGCCTAACCAATTCACCTGTACCGCATGTGTTTGGACTGTGGGGGAAACCGGAGCCCCCGGAGGAAACCCACGCAAACGTGGGGAGAACATGCAAACTCCACACAGAAACACACACTGACTCAGCCGAGGCTCGAACCAGCAATCTTCTTGCTGTGAGGCGACAGCACTACCTGTTTAACCCCGCCCCTTTTTGCAGCATCGTACAACAGAATTTAGCAAGCACAAGCTCTAGTGTGACGCAGCTTAAGTCGCTTTGGACAAAAACTTCTGCTAAATGACTACATTTAAATGTAATTTCCATGACTTGTCCAAGACCTTGTGGGCTTTTCTGTTTTTCCAAAACTTTTCCAGGCCTGGAAAATGCTATGTCAAAACTCCATGGCTTTTTTCAGGTTTTCCATGAACCCTGTCTGCAGCAAACCTCCCCCAGTGCATGCTGAAGGTCCATGTTTGAAGAAGCATAGAAAATCTGTCCATAAAAATTACGAAAATAAAATAATTTTGTGGGTGAGCTATTACTTTAGGAAATCAAATGTCTAACATAAAATGTATTGCTTCAAGTGGAGTCCAAGAAGTGAAATAATTAAAGTTTCAGTCGACATGTGTGATGTACTTTAGAGTTTTATTGAACAGTTTCGCGTGTTTGACTTCTAGATTTATATTGGAACAACCTCCAGCATTGAACACAGTTTTCCGAGTGTGTGGGTGTTTTCTTTTCTTTAGTTTGTTTGTATGTTTTTGTTTCATAGCGTCGAACAAAATGCAGCATTTCTACTGTTGATAGAACCTAGTGAGGACAAATGTTGTGTTGTACAGTATTTGATTACCGTTGCTGTAAATGTTTTGCTAGATTTATATTATATAAGACTAAATATAAGAACTTTGAAAACTTAAAGATGTACTTGGAAACAACAATAAAGATATATATAGCATACAGCGCTCTGATTCTGTCTCTGCTTTAACATGTCAGCAGATTCTCATTTCACACCTTTTTCCGCTGTGAGGTCTTCGTCTCATTCACAGATTCGGTTACGTGCTTGACGTCCTTGACAGGGTGTTGCCACACATTTTCATATCGTGGGTCATCACACCTGGGCAGCTTGATTCTGCATTCCCATTGCTGCCTCTTTATCTGTTCTGAAGACACACAAATAAATAGACTTTAGACTTATAAACTAGCTTTTTTTTTATTTTACAACCCCCCCCCCCCCCCACACACACACACACACCCCCCACCCTCTAGAGTTAAACAGATGTGTTTTACCATTATTGAATCCATTCAGCTGATCTCCGGGTCTGGCAGGAGCCCTTTTAGCTTAGCTTAGCATAGATCATTTAATCGGATTAGACCATTAGCATCTTACTCAAAAATGTTCAAATGTTTTGACATTTTTTCTTATTTTAGCATAATCATTAAGAGTTACTATTAAGAGGTGCTATTAAATATCAATGCATCTGCTGCACCCATGGTACGACAGCAAATTTCCTTGATTATTATGCCAGAATGAGGGTATTTTTCTTAGCCATATCGACCTAGAAAATAGTAACATGTCACGTTCTGTTGGTCTTAGTTCATCGTGTAACTACAGAAGATTAGGAATTAGGAACTCATCAAAACTTGTTTTGAATTTTTGAGTGAGATGCTAATGGTCTAATCCGATTCAATTATCTATGCTAAGCTAAGCTAAAAGTGCTTGAATGGATTCAGAAAAGGTGAAACTTAACTGTTCAACTCTAGGGGAGTTGTATAATTTTTATTTGTTTTTTTAAAGTGAAGTTTTCCTTTTAAAAATGATGTTTTATTTTTGAACTTTAGCAGTTTTTACTGAAGACTTCATTGTCTTAAGAAATGGTTAATTGCTGTTCAAGTTAAATATTTTTAATCAAAGTTGAAAATAGGAAAATGATTTTTTTCTGGATTCGCTATTGAGAACAGCATTTATTGTATCACTGCAAGAATGCATCATTGCTAAATAAAAGTGTACATTCATACACCTTCATTCATTCAATGCTGGGTTCCACACAATCGATTTGTGTTGGGACAACATCAAGGAATTAAGTAGTTAACTTACTCGTTTTTACAAGTGGCACGAACATAAAATAATTAAGCTGTCCCCCCAAAACTGAAGAATATTGTTGTTTTAGCTCATTTTAAATAAGTAGTTTGGCTATCACTTTATTTTGATGGTCCCTTTACAGGGTTTCTGCAGATATCATAATGTCAAATGTAAGACTTGTTAAGACTTTTTTAAGACCATTAAGTATTAAATTTAAGACCTATATCACAATATCAAAAACACGCATACACATAAACAAAAAAGTAAAAATCACAAAATTAGTGGCAAAATAAATTTACAGTAATGAAGACAGGTTATTTGCATTTTTGAACCACAGGAAAAAACAAACATTTTAAGGTTGATTTATACTTTTGCGGTCAAAAGAAGCCCACTGTAAAGTCAGACGGATAAACAGAGAAGTAGGAAGATTCAGGAACTACGTCATATCATTAATATCATTCAATATTTTTTACTAATTATTTGTTATTATTTATTATTAAAAAAAGCACACTTACTAAAAATACTGACGTTTTTATTTTTAATTTGCCCACTTAACAAGTGACACATTACTGTCTGGCTAGTTTCTTCTAAAAAGGCAATAATGGTCCAACATTCGTGACCATTATCACCAATAAAGTCTGGAAATATAGGGCATCAATAGCCATAATTTGTTACTTAAATATAGTTTGTAACTACTAAATAGTTTTACATTTAAAATTGTAATATATACATCAGTGTAAAACCTATGAATGGTGGAAAAACATATTCTGTAATATTAAAACCACCCTGGTCTCCACTTTTGCATGGTCTCTCTTTTTGGTTTTAACAAACTTATCCCTCAGGTTTTTCCAAACTTTTCCAAAAACTTTCCTCCTTTCCCACGGCTGTTGCTATTTATAGCCAAGAATTATTGGTCATCTGGTTATCTCTATGATGATCACGCATGGACGGATCATAAGGATGTCTAAAACAGGTGTACCTGTTTCTGACAAAATCTCTTTAAAGTAATTCATATTCAACTCAAATCAAATGCGGCGCCGCGCAAACTGTTCGCTCGAGTCTCAAAAAATTTTGTGACCTCCGCCAACTGAAATCATGTCACGCGCACCCAAAGCAAACCTCCGCAAACACAGCGATGATGTCACATTGGTCGCGCACACTGAGTACAACAACAGAAAGCTGATTGGCTGTTGCATGTTGGTCTCATTTGTAGTTTACAAATTACATTAGGACTAGTGAAATAAAGAACTACAACACCACGAAAACCAATCAACAGCAACAAAAAAGCATTTAAATGAGCGTTAGATGTAGCGTTACATAGACATCGGAAAAATAAGATCTGTGCAAAAATATTTAAGACTTTTTAAGACCCCGCGGAAATCCTGCTTTAATGCATTTTGTAGAATTTAAGTTACATTGCCTCTACATTGCAACTAATTCTCATTAGATTATATGTAGACTGTTAGGGTTGGGGTTAGTGTAAATTGACGTACTTGCTAAGTTTCTTATAGTCAGTTAAATGTCTGTTGAAGGAGCAGTATCAACAGATTGTCTACTAATACTCAATGAGGATTAATTGGCATGTAGTTGCAATGCAACTTTTAGTCAACAAAATGTGCAATAAGAACCATCAAAAAAAAGTGTTAGCGTTTGATCGAGCATCATTTTTTATCACAGGATGTGCATATTAAAATCAAATAGTTCAAGGAGAGTAATTAATTAATCATTCAAGGATGATAGTTGAACAGAAGCCACAGTGTGAAAGATGTGATTGCAAAGTGAAACATAAAGTGAAAGTTCATCATCTGCATTCATTTTGTGACTTTGTAAGTGAATTTAAAGTATCCAGGCACAAAACATGATAACATTCATAGCTTAAACTATAAATTTGATCAAGACTAGTGTTATTTTACATTTGATTATTTTAATTATTCATTTTCTTCGGCTTAGTACTTTTATTCATCAGGGTTTGCCACAGCGGAATAAACCACCAAGTATTCCAGCATATGTTTTACGCAGCAGATGCCCTTCTAGCTGCAACCCAGTACTGAGAAACACCCATACACACTCATTCACACACACACACTCATACACTACAGCCAATTTGGTAAATCAATTCCACTATAGTGCATGTGTTTGGACTGTGGGGGAAACCGGAGCACCCGGAGGAAACTCACGCCAACATGCAAACTCCACTCAAACCAGCGACCTTCTTGCTGTGAGGCCACAGTGCTAACCAGCAGTTATAATAATTGTCCCTAAATATTGTTAGATTCCCCAGAAAATCCATAAGTGAAGTTTAATTATAAACTAATTTCGAGAGGATCACGTGCTTATGATCGTTCTCAGCTGTTCCAGCTTCAGCTCATGATCAATTATCCAATCAGATGATTCCTAACTCACTATAAATAACCAGAGTTTTTCTTTTCTCAATATCTTCGTCTTGAAGAACCCTCCTTACCCACCCCTACTTCCCCTCCTTTCCAGATGGGCGACACGGCGGCCCTCACGGTAAGAATGCCTCTGGTTTAAGTCCCTACTAAACCAGACGACATTTCTGTGCGGAGTTTCGCTTGTTCTCCCCGTGCTCGTGTGGGTTTTCCCCGGTTTCCAGTCCAAATAACTCGCATCCTAAGTAAATTGAACACACAAAATTGATACCATAGTCAAGCTCTTAGTGAGTACACCTCTCCTCAGTCATCCATATCCATCATTTAGCTAGAAATAAGCTAGGGGAGTTCCTCAAGATCTACCTGAGCTCAAACTCCCCTTTTGCCCTGCAAACGGAGGGAGCCCAGGGCTCGAGGATCTCATAAGCTCAGGGCTCTCTCCCGGGACAGCATGCCAAACAAGCTTTATTATCAATCATCAGCTAAGTGTGAACTCTTGAAAGCACTGTTTATTTCATTTGCATGTTTACTTCGTTGCAGCAAATGATTCTATTTATGTTTGATTGTTAGAGCTTCAGAAGATTTTCCATGTTCATTTTGTCAAACTTTATCTTGTCCGTATTGAGCAGAACTGGCTGAAAAATAACATCAGAGTGTCGATCTGCTAAACAGTGATCTGTGAGGTTTCAGAATGCTCAAGTTATTTATATACCTGAGGATTTGGGGCCTGAATCTTCCACAACAGACGTCAGAACTCGTTTCGCGCTCTTCTGACTGCGGAGATTGCGGAAGGAAAAGTCTGGCTGTGATTTCGAATGCCCTGATGGTCTACGTCTGGTTCTTTTGTGCTCTTCCTTTGGAGAACTAAGCGTGACATGACTGAGCAGCTGAGGAAAAGACTGCCGCCTTGTGGATTTGTCAGGAAGAAGCGAACACTGGACTGAAACGTCCCGGTAAAACAAAGCTGCTGTTTGTGTTCCTGCGTCCAAGGTTGTCATCGTATTTTCTTCATGCCTTGATGCTTGAGTCTGCAGATGAAAAAGAACAAGCTTATTTTTACATCCCATGTTCGATTGACTGTCTGGGTTTTACCTGAGTTTGACAATGACGGGTGGACTTCGCCATCTGTCTGCAGGATGGAGCTGGTGAAAGTGTTGGTGTTCTGTTTTTCACTGGTGAGTACTTGTTGCCTGCTCTGAGAGTTTCTTCAGAGCGGATTAGGAACGAGCGGGAGGACTGGCGGATGAACAGATGTTCTTCTTTCTGTCCATCAGAAGAGAAAGTCAGTCATAAAATGATTTAACAAGTAAAATTAAAGGACCATTACATTTTCTAATAGTTTTGTGTAATTAAAGTAACGTATTTCATAGTAAATACTATCATGACACACTAATAAAATGACATGCTTTCTATATTAATTAATGTAATAATAATCACAATTATAAATGTAAGTGTAATTTTTATATTCATTTGCCTGAAATTTATTTACTTCTGATGACATACTTCATCATAATTATCAGTGTTCTAATCAAATAATCGTACGTTTCTAAATGTTGTCAGATGTCTTTTCGTTATTAGTAAATCTATTTAAATGTATTGTATTTAAATGTATCAGCCGATAATCACGTCACACCTCAATCAGTAGTCACTGATCTGGGGGGCATTTCCCAAAACTATTGTTAGCCAACTAAGGTCGCAAGTTCTGTCGTTACAAAAATAATAATTGATTTGCCTTTTCCCAAATCCATCGTTCCAACGAACATTCGCAAACTGTGTCGCAAACTTGAGCACTTGAAACTAGGCTAGGCTACACCTCTTGAGCTGTAGTTAGAAACATACTGTTCCTGGCTGTGTTCTAGTCCCACTTATCCCCCCTATGCCCTATTCATTTCGAACGTTCTAACATTCAAAGTTGTAATTATTAGAAATAAAAAAAGCATTAAGGTCATCTCTCTTAGGTGTAATTTGCTTTCAAAGTATTTTTACAGTTCAGTTTTACCGATCTTCATGTTTACAATTGCGCTCTCTTGGCAGTGCACTTTGAAAACAGTGATATCACTTTGAACACAGCCTCATGGCGAAAGCTATGGGTGACCTATTATTTAAAAGGGGAATTTATGTTACGTCTGCAAAGCTTGTGAAAATAAAAAACATAGCATACGTTATTTATTTTAACTTATAGTAGGTTATTTATTAAGTGTCTGTACTGTATATGATATGGCCTGTTGGTCAGAACTTTCTGCTGTGGTTTGCATGCGTCAAATTGTAAAAGTAGACTTAGAAATTTACAAATAAATAAACAATATCCTATTTAATCATCATCATCATCATCATCAATATTATTATTAAAATAAATATATTTATTATTATTTATTTATTTATTTATTTATATGATTTGTATATTAGAATAGTGTTAGCTTTTGTAAGTGAGTTTTATGTTTTAGAATAGAATATGTAATGTTCAAATTTTTTATAATAATAGTAAAGCAAACACAGGCTCTATATGTGCCATTTACATATATTTCAATAAATATGGAAAATGAGTGCATGTTTTTACCAAAACAAATATTGAATTTTATTTTAAATGCGTTGTTTTGTAAAACAATATAATTTGCAGAAAGAAATGATGGGGTTGTTCTCTAAAGAAGTTACTCCACCCTGTTTAGAGCATCATTATGGGCGTTTTACGTTATAACTAACGTGGTTCAAGCGATGGATCTGCGACAGAGAAACTATGGGTTTTGGGAAACACTCGTCACTACATTGTTCTTTTCCCAAAAGATGCATCGTATTATGATAGTTCAGCCGCGAGTTACGTTGTTGTTCGGGAAACGCACCCCTGGCCGATCTCGTGAACTGAGTGTATGTTTACGAGTTCAAAAGCAGAGCTAGATGCACGTGCACCGGGTTATACATCAGCAGCGCTACAGCACATGAGCAATGTTTCCAAATTGCATCATTAGTCATTTGTCTAACCATTTTTTTCTATCTGTTTTATCTATTTTTTTTAATAAAGCTGATTCCGACTATTTCATGTATACAATATTGTTAATTTATTCATTTAAGTAAGGCGAGATCACATACTTAGAGGAAAAATGTGCTTATGCAATGCCAATGATATATAACACTTTGTACTCTGTATCGATCACCATGACAAGGAATTGATACTCAGTATCGGCTGCAAAAATCCTGATCGAAGCATCCCTTTTTAAATGTTTTATGTAATTTTAGTCAATATTATAACATTCATTCATTCATTCATTTTCTTTTCGGTTTAGTCCCTTCATTAATCTGGGGTCACCACAGCGGAATGAACCGCCAACTAATCCAGCACATGTTTCATGCAGCGGATGCCCTTCCAGCTGCAACCCATCTCTGGGAAACATCCATACACACTCATACACTACGGACACTTTAGCCTACCCAATTCACCTATACCACATGTCTTTGGACTGTGGGGGAATCCAGAGCACCCGGAGGAAACCCACGCGAACGCAGGGAGAACATGCAAACTCCACACAGAAACACCAACTGACCCAGCCGAGGCTCGAACCAGCGACCTTCTTGCTGTGAGCAATATTAAAACATATAACAATAATAATAATAATAATAATAATAATAATAACATTCTGACATGAGTGTCTGTAGGGTTTCATGGATTTTTATACAGTATCCAAATAAGAGTATTAATATATTAGTCTAATATTTATACAAAATCAGAATCACAGTAAATTAATTCTTTACACAATGTGTACAGAATAAATGTGCTAATTAAGATGTGTAATGATGTGTACTGTAAATATTATTTGCCAACAGACACACAACATCATAAGACGTTAATATTAGATTAGATTTAGGCCGCCAGGGTCTAAGGACAATGTTATTTTGATGTCTAATAACAATGTGAAATGATTTTTGATTTAAGGTTGTGTTGAAAAGTGACCAAAATCCAATGTCGAGCTAACATCTTAAAGCTACGTCATATTGACGTCAAATACTGACACAATTGGATTGACAAAATCCAACGTCTGATAGACGTCTTATTAGTAACATCCACACAATATTTGATTGATTTTTGGTCGCGTTGGAAATTGACCAAAACGCAACATCTGTCTGATATTGGACATTGACATTGGCCTGACGTTGGGTTCTGACCATAGACTGTAAAAGATATGGATGTAGTATCCGTGACGTCACCCATAGGATTCTGAACACTGCAAAAGAAGCTACAAGTAGGCTCGGCCAATCGTCGCCATTTTGTTTGCGCGTTATCGCACCAATCGCGGCATACCAAACAAAGGCAAAGAGGCGTGAGCGGAGCTACAGACGCATGCTGAATTCTCTGCATCTTGCTTAGACCTGGCTTAGACAGACTTTTTACTTTGAGAGAACGCTTAATACTTCATTACTTGTGACTTGTTTGTGTTCTGATCACATTAACCAAAACAAAAATACGATGTATATGCCGAGTTCAGCGGCTAATTAGCCAGAATCAGCTGAGGTGACGAGACAGCGAGCAGCTAGACCTAGCTGTCACTTAAGTGGCCCCGCCCTTAATTATGCAGACTTAATATAACTTAATAAAAACAAAACGGATGAGTTATAAAACAATTAACCCTCCTCACAGCTGTCATAAAGGGTAATCATGGCTATATGCACCAAAGCCATTGTTTGTACCAGGCTGTAAACATGTTTATATCAGCTGTAAAAAATGGCCAATTTACTAATGCAGTCAGAAAGCACTTGGATTTGCTGGAGCCAGCCCCCCAAGGCGAGTTGATGAATTGCAGTTTTAGTTACTTCCGTATTGGCTTCCCGAGGGAGAGTGGGAGGTAGCCGATTGGTTCTGACGTCAACCTGATTTTTATTTCCAAACAAAATGCAACGTCCCACAACACGTCATGTTGACGTCCTGAGCCTGCTGGGTTCTTATTTACTTCTGGTGGCATACTTCATCATGCTTATCGATGTAAATTTTAATCTTTTTTTCTAATAAAATAATTACATTTCCAAAATAAAATAATTAAAAAAAAGTTTTTAGTCATATAGTTTTATTGGTCATGAGCCTTAAAATTTTTATTGGTCCATAATACTTTCATTACTCTTTCATTTTATTCACTATTTTAAAAAAAACAACTATATTTTTACAATATTACAACATACTTGTACTGTACGTGTATTTTCAAAGATTTCATTTAAAAAGCACACAGTTTTAATGTAATATCATCTGAAAGTCATCTGAAACATGTTTTTACCCCAACAATAAATATTCTTTTTAGTCAACCAAATGAAATCTGAATCTAAATACAATACATTTGGGGGAAAAGCTGATCTTTTTAATGACATAAAATGGATGAAGTCAAATTCCTCTGTTTATGAGACATCAACGCACATGTGTTTGCTTTAACCACTAAGGGGCAGTATTTCCTTACAAATGATAGCACAATTTAAATCTCCAATATGCGTGAGCATTTTATTTCCTTCAAAATTCCCCAATCCATATATCAATGAACTTACCTTACACAGAACATTTTACATATTACATTACACTCAGAAATAAAGGTACAACAGCTGTCACTTTAGTGGAACCTTTTTGAAAGGTACATATTTGTACTTAAAGGGTATATATTGGTACCTCAAAGGTATATATTAGTACCTACAATTTTTTCAAGAGGTACACTTTTGTACTTTTTCGGTACTAATATGTACCCTTGAGGTATTAATAAGGACCCTTTAAGTACATATATGTACCTTTTAAAAAGGTACCACCCCAGTGACAGCTCTTGTACCTTTCTAAGAGTGTATATATTGTTAATTGTTGGTACCCTTTCACTGAAGAAAGAAAAACTACAGTAGTCACTGAAATAACTAAAAAGATTACTCAAAATAAATGACTGAAAATAAATGAATGAAAATCAGATATTGCTTTCAAAGAAAAAGATTGAATGGTGCAACAATTTTGTCCACGTCTGTATTTACTCTATATACGACTGTGAAAAATGCACCGGCTTGTGTTTCATACCTGCATTGAGAAGAATCCGCTGTTGTCCATCTTTTGAGATCTGTCACGAGAAGTGAATGAGGAAAACACTGCAAGAAATTAGAAAGCAATCAGTCAGAGGCCTGGAAAGGTTATTAACTATAACTATTAAGGTACACTGACATTCAGTCACTACATGACATAGTTATCAAGACTGAGTTGCACTGATGCTATTAACTTATTGTTGCATTTGTATTATTCGTAAGATATTTTCAGAGTAATATTATACTATAATTAGAATTAAAACATTAAAATAACAGCCACATTTTTTGCTAATGACTGCTTTAAAACCAGTAGAGTTGTTCTTTACACAATATCTCTTTTTATACAATAAGTGTATTATTTTAATTTTATTTAAGTTTAAACGTAAAGTGGAGACATTTATTTGACAAAAGCTTTCTTTTCCAGATAAATGCTGTTTAGACTTGTAGTAGAAAAAAAAATATTTCCGAAATAATAAAACAGTTTAAATTGTAAAACATGTGACAACTTATACGGTATAAGATGAGTTCAGATGCAAAAAATGAAAGTGTTTTATGAGAGTTTCCTCCAAAATACACATTTTTCTCAGCCTCCCTTGTTTATATTCAGTTGTTCACCTTAAACATTATAAAAAGAACATATTTGTGACCATAAAAATTAAATCACTGAACAAACATTTGAGGCTGAGAAAAAAAATTCAGACAGCACTTAGACGCTTTCACAACTGAACTCTTTATATTTTTTTAATCATTTACTTAAATATTATGTTTTAATTTATGGCGTTGAACATTTTTATAATCTAGTGTAATATTTTATGGCCTCGAATCAAACATTTGAAGGCATTTTCTTGAAGAACATTGCATGTGGGGGTTTTGTGTTTGTTTTATTTGGATTCATGAGGTATTTTTGATCTTACAGTATGCACCAGGAAGTGAGAGTATATGGTATGGCAGTCACCAGGTTTTTATTCTAACGTAAAGCGATTCTTTTGTACATTTGCAAAAATACAAAGAAAATGAACAATACACTTAAATGTTAATGACCAGCGTAAACCAGGCAAAACCAGCTTGACCAGCCTAGTTTAAGCTGGAAATAGCTGGTTTTGGCTGGTCAAGCTGGTTTTAGCTGGTCAACTCCCAGCCTGACCAGCAAAGACCAGGCTGGAAATGGCTGGAAACCAGCCTAGAAATGGCCAAAACCCCTCTAAAACCAGGCTGGTCGACCAGCTAAAACCAGCCAACCAGCTTAGGCTTAATGTCTGTTGTCCTAAGATGCACCAATTATGTTACTTTTTTCTTGTGCTTGACTGTAAAAGCGGCTTTCCTATGAATCGTCACTGAAATGGCCCTCCGCCAATTTAAGTTTGAGACCCCTGCTTTAGAGGGAATGAAGCAATGCGAATGTACTGCGTTTGGTGTGAACGCGGCACTAGAGTGGCTGACTGTAGTATTGGTAACCTAGCAACCAACAGTAAACAAAGCAAGCATAATGGAGTCACATGGGTGTAATGTTCATTATTCAGAGTTTGTTTGGCAAATGTGTTTCCATCTCCCATCATTCGCATTAACCCTTTTTCGCCAAAACCACCCTAAGCGACTGTAAGACAAGTGTGTTTCTAAATTAAGGGATTTTTATTTAAAATTAGGAATTCTAAATGTGCATGACGGAAACCCTGTGTTCTCTGATACTAAAAGCTTGTTTGTAACTACATTTGCCTTGTACCTCCTTCATCATTGTCCTCGCTGCTCTTTAAACAGTTCAGTGGAAAGAAGTCTGAAGTCTCTCCCATGTCTCGACTGCAACAGATGATGATCATTCAGTGTTACATGCATCTTCACATTTCAGATTATCTTTTACAGGACTACAGAAATATCATAGTACCTACTTTAGTAATGGGCTCTCAAACTGAAATCCAATCACTGGACTGTTTTGTAAGGCATTTTGTGGTGAATCCATATGGAGCCATGGATTGTTTGGCTTTGTGGAAGAATGTGGAAGTGGCTGGAAGAATGTAGCAAAATGTCAAGATATTGATCTGGCCTGGCATCTTGATGTCAAAATGGGATCAAATTGACATCAAGAATGGCTTAATAAATGCAAATCGATTTGATGTCAAAACCTAGATGTCTATTTGACATCCACACATTGATGCCCTTTTGACCACCAAAATAACGACACAAAAAGTATTATAATTTACGAAAAGTAATGTTGTAATCATCTGAAAGCTTCAATCGCATAGTCAAAATTTACACTGAATTTTGTAACACTACAAATATTGTAAACTTCCATGATTTCAAAACAACTTTAAATTGACATCTAACATTGGCGTCAAAAATCGGTCACAGTACTCTAGTTATTGCCACCAATATTAGATGCCAATTTAAAGTCGTTTTGACATCAAGGTAATCAATTGACATTAAGTTGATTTGCATTTTGACTTGTTTTTTCATGTTTTTAATGTGTTTTTAAGCTGTTACCACTTAAATCAACACACCTGAGGAGTAAACGTCCTATTTCCAGAATTTGTTGTTGATTGTAGGGTAAATGGCACATGTGGTTTGACTGGAGCCTTCGAGCCAGCGGAAGATGAGGATGGTTGTTGATTATCTGAGCCACTGCCATCGGACATGTTCGATTCAACCAAAGGGGAGAGCTAAGGGTGGATAATCCGTTATTTGAAGCAATGGTTCACTCAAAAAAATATTCATTTTGCATTAGGTGATTAAAAAAAGGTTTTCTTAGGAATAAATGTCTATATTATAAGTCAACAGTAACTGATGTAAACCACATTTTGGTGGTGTATAATCCAACATATCCTCATTCTGAAAATGTAGCCCTATATGCATTTCTGGAGATCATGAATTATGTAGTCAGAGGAACGTATGGCTGCATTTCGTCTTTAAAACAAACGCTACGGGGCGGTATGATGCCATTCTTTTTCGCGCTACCAGCTGACCACTTACCTCAATGTGGACGGCTTTTCCGATAATACTGGTTTGTCCAGTAGCTCACCATGTACGTTGGCGGACTTGAGACACAGAGTGGAGCTGACCGTGACGACGGGGTTCAAGTACAGCAAAGAACAGTTCCAGAAAGCAGGTAAGCCAGAAAACAAGTAAATAACAGGGTGAGTAGGGATGTAACGATTCACCGTGAGCCAGTTGAAAATCAATTCAAATATGTGACGATTCAAACCGCTACAAATGTTGAATGAATTGCAATACATGTTTTGAACAGAGGGGGCGCTGTGTTTACCTGCACATCAACGGCGAGCAAGAGGTGGGGCAGCAGACTAAAATGACAGCAGTGAGGTGAGCCAGACAAAACACAAAGTGTGTGTAATAGTGATGCGCGGATGGCGTTTATATCCGCGGGCGCTGCGGATAATCCGCGGGTCGGTTATAAATAAATACATTATGATTAATTGCGGTGGGTCGCGGGTCATAGCAGTTGACCAGCAAAAAAGCAGAGAGTGGACTTTGCAGAATGTTTTTACCCTCTCTTTTTCAATTTAGTTTATGCATAATTTAATTATTTGCTTATTATATCGTATATTATATATCATAATCAGTATGTTATGCCAGTGGCCAGTCCCCACAAGCAGAGGGGGCTATTGACCACCTCTGTACACACTGCTTTCTGGTTTAGGAAAGACTTTCCTTTCCACACCAGCTATCTCAATCCATTGTAAATGTCCAAAGACCACAGCTTATACCAGAAAACATAAATATGCTGATATGTCAAATCCCAGCACAGTCACAGTTAATTTGTATTGTTCATTTTTGATTTGGAATTCATTTTAAATGTGTAATGTAGCTGCACACTCAAAGTTTTAGATTTAGGTTTATATTAAAGAGTCTTCTTTAGTTTGTATTATTCACTTTTTGTTCCAATTTAGATAGATTAGTGAGATTAGTATCGTCAGATTAGTATCTTGAATCATATCGACTCGTGAGTCAGGTGAATCGTTACATCCCTAATGCTGTGTTCATACCAGATGCGGAAGAAGCGTCAAGCAAGAGTGATTTACATGTTAAGTCAATGCAAAGACACAAATAGACATCCTGCGAATGACGCGAATTGCGCGGAATTCGCGAATGGCGCGGCGCGAATTGAGCGTTTTGCGCGTTTGACACACTTAACGAGCAAATCGCTCGAGTTCAAAAATCTGAATTTCATTCGCGCCGCGTTAACCAATCAGGAGCTTGCTCTTGTGGAGGCATGATTGTGATGTAGCACCTGTTGTTGGGGGGGGAAATCCTCCAGCCGACACCGACAACAGTTCATCAAACTGGGCTCGGCTCAGTCAGAAGCATAGCTGAAAGCCTCCATCATCCAGGTTAAATTTCTGGAGGAGTTTGAGCCCACAAAGCTGGGTGCACCTCTGAAAGGATCTAGTGGACTAGAGGCAGCATTAAAAGCCTTCATAAAAGCAAATCTAAACAGTTATTTTCTCAATAAAATCCATGTTAGCCATTTAGCAACAAAGCTACAATCACCGGGCTGACAGAAGCCCTGCCCATGACGCGAATTCTGCAGTGAATTTGACGCGCGAGTGAAGCGAGTAAACTCAAATGGTCACACATCTATTTATGCGCGAATAGCGCGATTTTATCCGCACGTTCCGCGTCTTGTGTGAACACAGCATAAGGGTGAGAATGTGGTAAAATCTGAAAACATGGTAAAAATTAGGCAGCCGTGCTGGCTTTTCTTTTTCTGGATTGGTTTTGAAAACACTGTCATTTGGGTTTAGGGAACAGGGTGGGTGGGGGGATAGGTCAGTCAGTAAGTCAGCCAACAGCAGCCTCTGGTGGATTTACTCGAGAACAGCAGGCATGAATGGCACTTGCAAGAGAAATTTAAGATCTGAGAAAACGTACACAGCTACCTCTGGCAGATTCTCAAAAACTCATAAAAAAATTTACCTCCTGGGATGCATTTCATGCTCTCCAGAAATGTATATAGGGATATGCAATCAGAATGAGCTTGAGTTGGTATAATCTTTAATTAGGCAGCTTCAAAATAACCCATGAAACCTCAGGTGACAAATGATGGCTTTCTCCAACAAAACAATCAGTCATTTCCAGGAAATAACAAAACAAAACGTATTTACAATGAATGCTTGCCTTGGGCTGAGATCCACATCTGCAACCTTTCACATGACGTTGCACTCTTGAAACGTATACTGCAAGAACCGGCTTGTTGTTTACAAGTGTGGAAAAGGAGCTCTGTCGTAGTTTGAATGATTATTTCTGTACAATATGTTGCTATTTTTATAAGTTTGTTGTTAAAATGGTTCATTCATACAGTAGGTGTATTTTTGATACCTCAGTCATGTGAAAAAATCAAGATTTACCCGCATGAAAAAAAATACTATAGTAATTTATAGTACAGTACGGACTTTATAGTAAAGTATTTATTTTCTTTTTACTTAACGCACTGCTTACAGTATACTATAGTATTTCTACAGTTCTCAAGTTCACAGTAGTTAATAAAAATTGACAGTTAATAAAAGGTGTCATAAATAATATATATATATATATATATATATATATATATATATATATTTATATATATATATATATATATACAGTATAATAACACTATTGTTTTTACAGTACTATAAATTGCTATAGTATTTTTTTAAGCGAGAACTCATCTGAAAACAACTATAGTACCATAATATAATCATATTACCCAATACTGTATCATGTTTTCAACAACTATAGGGTATATTATACTGCAATACACCACATTTTAATGTTTAAAAGTTGAAGTATACTATATTATTATAAAAAGAGTTCTTTAATATATACAGCATAATACACTTTACTGTAGCATGGTCCAATAAGTTGTATTATAAATTACTACAGCATTTATTTTTCATGTAAAAACTCATGAAATGCAGTCACTAGGCCCAATCCCAATTTTATTTTGTACCCCTTCCCCTTGAAACAGAGTGTGAAGCAGAAGGGCTTAAAAAATTGTCTCCTAAAAACAGGGACAGCACTATGACAAACTACTTATTTAAAATGAGCTAAAACAACACAATTCTTGATGTTTTTTAAGATAATTTAAGTATTTTAATGCATCGAAATTTGTTAAAATTATGTTAACTTAATCTATTCGTGTTGAGATAACATGAAGCAATTCAATTTACAGTGTATAACACTGATCTAGCAATTTTGTAATATTTTTATTTAACCTTTAACCTTTGTGGCTCCTGAAAAAATAAAATAAAATGATTTTATCATAGTGAACATTGTAGTCAATCTTACCTTTGACTGGAAATATTTAGACAGACGATGCTTTCTGAGTTTAAAGCCAGGCCTATTAACACTGTTAAACAAACACCCAATATACAGTATGTTTAAGTAAAGTGATATTGAAATATTTACAAAATAAAATCCTACTGAATCATACCTCTTCGGTTTTTGATTGGTGACTAAGCTCAGCTTAGGACCAGATGGTGGACAAGAGCTCTGCGGAAACTGTGAGGGATGTCTCCAACCTTGTTTAGTTTCATTCGGACCATTCCAACGGTTTATTATTGGTTTATCTATAAAACAAAAAATAACATATTGGTTTTGCAAATGACGCTTAAAAAGATTTGCTTTGTGTTTATTTGTGAGTGCACGATGATTATACTGGTAGGCTCTTTCTTCGACGCAAGCTGGTTGGCGATGAATAATGACAGCAGGTCCACATTTCCGCTGCTCTGTTCTTGTGTTTTTCTCAAGTCTGGAGTTGAATGTCTTTTCATCTTTTGCTTTTGAAAAAATGCCTTGAGGAAGAAAAGAAAATGTGAGAATAGTTTGCAGATTAAAACAACACTAAAATTAAAACATATCCACAACCCAGGGGCGCAACCTGGGGGACGGTGAGATACGTCCCCTTCACTTTTAGAGCTAGGCCATTTAGAAACAAGTGATTACTACGTATATGAACGTATTTTAGATTTTGGATCTCATTCAGCTGCCCAAACACACAAACTTTTAAAATGTCCGCTACGCCCCTGCCACTACCTCAATATATTCTTTCTATTCAATACCAATTAACCAGAGTGTATTTACCCCTCACATTATTTAAAATCCAGTTATTAATGAACTTGTTATGATTTTTTTTATCACCACAGAACAGAAATCTAGCCATGACACATCTGTGGCGTTAGACACCAATAACTT
>CAIGQZ010032134.1:400548-412000 GCA_903798205.1 Danio tinwini | reverse complement strand
ATCCATCCATCCATCCATCCATCCATCCATCCATCCATCCATCCATCTATCTATCTATCTATATATATATATATATAAACTAAATCAGATATTTTTTTAGGTTTTTTGTTTTTCCTGTTTATTAAAATCTTGTTTAATATTTTCCACCAGCATATTAATTTGAGTGTAGTAATATCTGTATCGTGATCTTCAGTTTTTTGGTCAGATTAGTTCCAGTTTTGGCTTCGTTACTGACTAATCTAATGTATATGCACAAATATATTACTGTAAAGCTTCCTATAGAAAATATTCATTTAAAAGAGAGATCTCTGAGGGATGTGCTCATTTATGCAGAGCATTGTTTATATCCTGCAGTTCTCCAGCGAATAAATATTTCAATATTTCCTCCAGATTTGGATTAAAGTAACCTGGCATTTTTGAATGTGTGTTTTATCTGAATAGTTTGTGCGTTTATGCATAAAATAAAATGCATAGCTGGAATGAAATGTGTATTTTCCAAAGCTTCTGTCTCTGTATCATTTATCACTTTATTTATATGTGAGCATGCGTGTTAAATATGTACTTCTTATTCTACAGGCAAAGTGATTGATGTGGATAAAGGTATAGTCTGTGAACAAGTGCCTATTATCACCCCTAATGGAGATGTGGTCGTGTCCTGCTTGAACTTTAAGGTGAGATATACAGAAATGTAGAATTTGGTTTGGCATTTCTGGTTTGGCATTTCAGGAGTGCAATGATTCATTCATAAAATCATAATAGGATATTTATTTGCACATGCAACTAAGAAACATGAAGTGTCCTAAACAAGTCCGGGCAGGATTATGAGGGGAATGCTCTTTGGTATTGTGCATCGGTTGCTAAGACACGTAATAAGCTGTTGCGTTATTGTAGAATTGAACTGATAATAGACATTACTATAAGCTTTGTTATGTTGAGTTCTTTATTAATATGACAACAGAGTTACTTTATGTCTTATGGACCATTTTGTTGTTTGGATGGGTAAAAGCCAGTGGTTTGAAATATAGTTGGAAATATCAAGAATTTAAAAGGAAAACTATCTGCTTACTGTAAAAATTAAACATGGCATGCTGTACAGTATTCTACACACAAATAGAAAAACCTAAAAATTAGACATCATTTTAAATAGACAATCTACTATCATAGAACATGCATCGTTTGAACCACGTTAGTTATATGTAAAACGGCCGTAATGACGCTCTTAACGGTGAAGAGTAACAACTTCTTTAGAGAAAAAAACGATATTTTGTGCAAATTAAATTATATTGTTTTACACGCACACGCATTTTCAAAAATTTAATATTAGTTTTGGTAAAAACATGCATTAATTGAGATATATGTAAACAGCACATATAAGGCCTGTGTTTCCTTTACAAATATTATTGAGAATATGCCATAGTCTATCCTTAAACATAAAATCACTTACTAATGCCTGTAATTTACAGTAGGCTATTTATTAGAAATGAAACTTAATAATAATAATAATAATAATTATTATTATTATTGTTATTATTATTATTATTATTATTATTATTATTATTGCTATTGTTATTATTATTAATTTGTTGTTGTTATTATTATTAATATTATTGATATTATTGTTATTATTATTATTAATTTATTATTATTATTGTTATTATTATTATTATTATTGTTATTAATTTATTAATATTATTATTATTAGTAGTAGTAGTAGTAATACAAATTTACAATACTTATTATTGTTGTTATTATTATTAATAATTTATTATTATAATTATTATTGTTGTTATTGTAATTATTAATTTATAATAATAATAATAATAGTATTTATTGTTATTATAAATTTATTATTATTATTATTGTTATTATTATTGTTGTTGTTGTTGTTATTATTATTATTAATTTATTAATATTATTATTAGTAGTAATAGTTGTAATAATTTACTATACTTATTATTGTTGTTATTATTATTAATTTATTAAAATTATTATTATTGTTTTTATTATGATGATTAATTAATAATAATAATAATAATAATAATAATAATTATTATTATTAATTTATTATTATTATTATTATTATTAATTTATTATAAGTATTATTAGTATTGTTGTTATTATTTTTATTATTATACAATTATTATTATTATTATTGTTATTATTATTATTATTATTATCATTATTAGGAATTACTTATTATGCATATTATTGTTGTTAATATTATTTTTGTAATTATTATTGTTGTTGTTGTTATTATTATTAATTTATTATTATAATATTAATCATTATTGTTAGCATTATTATTACTATTATTAATTTATTATTGTTGTTATCATTGTTGTTGTTATTATTATTGTTGTTGTTTTTGTTGTTGTTATTATTATTAATTTATTATAATTAATATTATTGTTATTATTATCACTATTATTAAATTTTTGTCATTATTATAATCATTATTAGTACTAATTTATTATAATTATTAGTGTTGTTATTATTAATTTATTATTATTATTATTATTATTATTATTATTATTATTCATTTATAATTATTATTATTGTTTTTGTTATGATGAATATTATTATTATTATTAGTTTATTATAGTTATTATTATTATTATTATTATTATTAGTTTATTATTGTTGTTATTATTTTTATTATTATTAATAATATTATTGCTATTATTAAGTAAGATCTTGTTTATTTATTTATTTTTGAAGTCTACTTTTGCAATTTGACACGTTCAAACCACTGCAGAAATGTTCTAACCAACAGGCCCATGTCATATCTTCAGTACAGATACATTTCATTCTCATTTTCGTTTGCGGTAACGTAAATTCCGCCTGTAAATAATAGGTCACCTATAGCCAGGCCCGGATTGTCCGTTTTTAGGCCGCGAGGGCCGGTGTCCCTAGCTGCTTGCACTCTCAGCAGTCACACTTTTTTATTTATTCATTTATTTGACCATAGCCTCATTCTTTTTATTCATTATTTTGCCACACCTCCGCTCTTTTTATTTATTTTCTTGCAGCCCTCTTAGCAAAATACAGCCTGCAGGTTAATGATAATACTTATTGTTTACTCCACACGCATCAGCATAATAGTGTCATTGTGGTCCAGTGGTCCACACGTTGTGTTACGACGCCCCCGACCCGAGTCCGAACCTCACCTGAGTAATTAATTTATTTTATTTTATTTTTTCATTTTTAGTGTTAAGACATTTAATACTGTTTGGGTTACTTATGTAGGTGTACATATTTTATTCTTATTTTTTATGTGACCACCTTTACAAAGGACTGGATATCTATAAAGACTTTTGCACAGAATATATATTCAGATATTGCAGGAAAGGACATTGTGATGTTTTAAAGAATAGTGTTGGAGATTTAGCTCCCCTTTAATGTTCTCATATTTATGAAAAACATTTGAAGTTCTAAAGCAGCTGTTTCCCTGAAAAAGACGTGATAGTGTCGTTAGAAACCGAATTGGAAATGACGTTATTTTCACACAGTCAGTCGTGAACTGACGTGGGCCAGTCTAAGGATTGAAACTTCAGGGCTGACAAGGAGTGCCACTTCGGCCCTGCCTATAGCTTTCATCGTGAGCCATGGCTGCGTTCAAAATGGCATACATGTTTTCAAAGTGCACTACGAAGGGAGCGCAATTGTCAATATGAAGATCGCTAAAACTGAACTGTAGAAAAAAAGTTAAAAGTTGAAATGTTAAAACGTTCTAAACGAATAGGGCATAGGGGGGATTACTGGGAATAGAACACAGCCAGCAACTATGCTTCTAACTACAGCTCCAGAGGTGTCTTTGCAAGCGTACAAGTATGCCACGCAGTTTGCGAATGTTCATTGGAAAAACGGATTTGGGAAAAGCCAAATCAAAGGACTATCGGACAATCTATTTTGTTTTTGACAATCAGTGTCACTCCACCAAATATTGATTTCTTAACTCTGTTGTGATGTTTATAAATGAATATAAATCTCTTGTTTTTATTTCAAAATTAGTATGAAATGTCACCAGTATTTTGCAGAATTAAATCACGGATATGTTTTACTTAGACACAGAGCTGTACATCCAGACAAACAGAAATTGTAAAAAGTCTCTTCATTTCTGTCACGGTTGCAGGTTTGTGCGCTTCCGGATAGTCTGTTTGGTCACGTGGGTTTGTTTTGTTTTGGTCGTCCACATGTTGTTGTTATGGTTTATCACGTGGTTGTGGTACTCAGCTGCCTTGATTAGATAGACAGCTGAGACTCATTTTTGTGTCTATATCTGGGGTACGCTCCTATGTTTCCTTGTCAGTTCGTTGTAATCGTTCATGTGTCTCTGTCTGCACTCAGGACTGTGAGGAGTGACTGCTCTGCTGGACCCCGTTTCGCCTGTCTGTTTCCCGTCCTCCCACTTCAGTTATTGTGACCCTTTTCTGCCCTCATATAGTTTATTTTGACTGCGTCAATAAACTGTTTTACTTGCATATTGGATCCTTCCTCACACTCTTTATTTCCCCCACCATTACAGAACGAACTGACAAGGAAACATGGGAGCGTACCCCAGATATAGACACAAAAATGAGTCTCAGCTGTCTATCTAATCAAGGCGGCTGAGTACCACAACCACGTGATAAACCATAACAACAACATGTGGACGACCAAAACAAAACAAACCCACGTGACCAAACAGACTATCCGGAAGCGCACAAACCTGCAACCGTGACAATTTTTTCCATAGCTGTATATATACAGTTGAAGTCAGAATTATTAGCCCCGCTGTTTATTTTCTGTTTAACGGAGAGCAGATTTCTTCAACACATTTTTTAATCATAATAGATTTGATAACTCATCTCTAATGGCTGATTTATTTTATCTTTGCCATGATGACAGTAAATAATATCAGACTAGATATTCTTCAAGACACTTCTATACAGCTTAAAGTGACATTTAAAGGCTTAACTAGGGTAATTAGGGTAAAGTTAGGGTAATTAGGCAAGTCATTCTATAACGGTGGTTTGTTCTGGAGACAATCCAAAACTAATATTGATGAAGGAGGTTAATATTGACTTTAAAATAGGTTTAAAACAATTAAAAACTGCTTTTATTCTAGCCGAAATAAAACAAATCAGACTTTCTCCAGAAGAAGAAATATTAGAGGAAATACTGTGAGAAATTCCTGAATCTTGGGAAATGATGATGAAAAAGAAAACCACAGCAGGGTGAATAATTCTGACTTCAGCTGTACTTCACATGAGCTCAAATGAAAGGGACGTCTATTTGATTCTAAGTTTCCTGCAACTGGATCTTGCCCACAGGTAGAGGAAGGGATGCATCTGCTGATCACGGGGCCGAACGGATGTGGTAAGAGTTCCCTGTTCCGGATCCTCAGTGGCTTGTGGCCCGTGTACGGTGGACTTCTGCACAAACCCTCTCCTGAACACATGTTCTACATCCCACAAAGGTACCGACCACACTCAACCATTTGTCTTAATGAAGGAATACACGTCAGAGTGCGTTATGGGGTCGCCTTCACTTTTAAAGTTGACATATACAGTTGAAGTCAGAATTATTCGCCCCCTTTTGAATGCATTTTTCTTTTGTAAATATTTCCCAAATGATGTTTCACAGATTCAGGAAATTTTCACAGTATCTCTGATAATATTTTTTCTTCTGGAGAAAGTTTTATTTGTTTTATTTAGGCTAGAATAAAAGTAGTTTTTAATTTTTTTAAAGTCCATTTTAAGGTCAATATTATTAGCCCCTTTAAGCTATATTTGTTTCCGATAGTTTACAGAACAAACCATCGTTATACAATGACTTGCCTAATTACCCTAACCTTAACCTAATTAACCTAGTTAAGCCTTTAAATGTCACTTTAAGCTGTATAGAAGTGTCTTGAAGAATATCTAGTCTAATATTATTTACTGTCATCATGGCAAAGATAAAATAAATCAGCTATTAAAGATGAGTTATTATAACTAGTGTGATTAGAAATGTGTTGAAGAAATCTGCTCTTCGTTAAAGAGAAATTGGGGACAAAATAAACAGGGGGGCTAATAATTCCGACTTCAACTGTAACTAATTTTGGAAGGAAGGATTGTCAAGATATGCGGCCAAATGTGGTGACCCATAATCGTAATTTGGGCTCTTCGTTTAAGCTAGATTATGGGAAAAATCATAATCAACAATTATTTTCATTATAAGTGTAATCAGGATTGTTTAAAACAATTATCAGTGGGCCACATGTCCACTGTTGCTTTAAGAGACGCACAGTTCCGTTTATGTTTTAACGTTCACATTTTTAACTAATGTTCAGTTGTTCCCTTAGAACAAACTAGGGTTAATGTGAGTAACCCAATAAGCTCCGCTCTTTAATACATTTTTGCATGTATTTGACCATCAAAGCTGTGTGTGTTCTGGCCGTCAGAGGCTTAGCACAAGCACACAACATACATTCTCATTTGCGCTTTTAAAAACACCAATGAATTGAATAAAGCACGTCTCATGCTGCAAAAGTCACGTTACAGTACATGCTTTTAGTGGTTTTCTTGTGAAACGGAGAGAAACGGATGCGTGCTGCTGTAAAGGGGGTGGAAAATGACGCAATAATCATTTTATCTCAATCATATTTTGCCATAATTGGTCTCATAACAAGCCAATATCAAAATTGAAACGGAGTTGAAGCCACTCAAGTGTAGCAGTTGGTTGGATTGGTGCCTTGCTCAAGGAAATCACCATAGTATTGAGGGAACTCCCCTTGCCTTCAATCCTCGCCGGCACCAAGACTTGAACCTGTAACCTTTGGATTACAAGTCTAACTCTAACCATTAGGCCATGGCTGCTAAATCAATCAGTCCAATCCAAACTCTTGACTCTTTTTTCGAAGGACATACTGGGATTTTTTAACAACCACAGAGAGTCAGGACCTAGGTTTAAACGTCTCATCCGAAAGACGACGCTCACTGAGCAGTATAGAGTCCTCGGCACTATACTGGAGTGTTAGGACCCACACAGACTGCAGGTTGAGCGCCCCCTGCTGAACTAACACCACTTCCAACAGCAATCTAGCTTTTCCAGGAGGTCCCCCATCCAGGTACTGACCAGGCTCAGCCCTGCTTAGCTTCAGTGGACGACCATGTGAGAGTTGCTTCCGGAACACAAAGAGTCCCATTGTAATTCTGCTACATTTCTCAAATATTTGCGAATGATATGGATTGTTAGAGTATCAGACATATTTGCAGGAGCGAATCCCCTCAATTACTTTGGTAATGGTGTAAAAAAAATGTGTAAAGCTGGTACTGAAAGAATACAGATGCAGGCGAGGAAAGACATGCCCTCCCATGGAGGTGCAAAACAAGCTCTATCGTTGTAGTTGGCGTTCGTCTATTTGATATGTTCACGTGCAGCTTTTTGGTCCAGATGGAACCAGACGCGAGATGACAATTGCTAGCTGTTTGGAGTCAGCTTGGTGTGTGCCAGACAAAAAATGCCAGTATGAGAACTTCAGAGGTTCAGTACGCATGATATGAATCTTCTACTGTGGGCCAATCTGAACATTGATAATGGAAATAAAAGTCTTTGAGTCCTATCAGGCACTTTAGCTGCTGCTTGATAATCAGACAAAACTTCTATGTTCATACACTATCAGAAATAAAGGCACAGGAGCTGTCACTGGGGCATTTGTACCCAAAGAGTCCACAGTGGTACCTCAAAGGTACATTTTAGTACTCAACTGTTCCTAGAAAGTACCATTGAGGTACCATCATAGAACCTTCAGGTACAAATTGCTACCTTTTGAAAAAGTACTGCCCCAGTGACAGTACTTGTACCTTTATTTCTGAGAGTATAGTTACTGCGCCAACTTTGTAAAAATGATCGATAAAGCCATTCTGGGGCAACCATTGCAAGTTTCTGTTTACAGGCGCTCAGTGCTTTATGCTGCGCTGTTTCTCCAACCATTCCTGAATGCTCCATTTTGTTTTTTTAAAAACAAAGACGCCTTCGGTGTGAATGAGCCCTTATTTTGTGAAAGGGGCTATTTTTAGTTGCAGGATTTGACATGCAGGACCACAAAATGAAACCATGACTACAAACATTGTCCAAAAAGAAGCTGTTTGGAGAAACACAGCAGCCTTTTATTATTAGCAAGCAAGACTAAGTATTTTTTTTGCCTTTGTTCAGTTCAAAATGCACTTAAAACCTTTGGAATCTTCTCTTGGGTCGGAATTGTTTCTTTTTAGAATAGGCCAGCAGCCCTACAGTTCCTGTAATCTGCATGTTGTATGCTGGATTAAATATCTCAGGTACTTTGACAAGGGCCATATTGCTATTCAAGGCAAATGGGTCAGATTATCTCTGAAGCGGCAAGCCTTGTGAGTTGCTCCCGGTCACATCTGGCCTGGGCCAGCAAAAGGTCGACTGTAGCACAAGTGGCACAAAATCACTGAATGTTTATTACGCTCTGCTGAATACATCAGAAGGACCACGCTGTCCCCTGTCCACCAATGAAAGCACCTACAATGGGAAAGTAACTTGAAATCATACCTTGGAGCTGTGGATGAAGTTTGGGTGGTCAAGGGAGTGCTGATATCATTTACATCATCTGGACAGCTGTGCAAATGTGTGCTATTTAGCTGGGTAAGTCATGGCACCAGGGTGCACTGTGGGATGACCTCAAGTCAGTGGATGGAGAGAGATGCTCTGGGCAAAGTTCTGCTGGGAAACCCTGGGTCCACCAATTCATGGATGTAAATTTGGCACATCCTTCTTGCTTAGACGTAATTGCAGAACAGGTACACCAAACATAGGCTCATTCTGAAAACATAGCCCTATATGCGTTTCTGGAGATCGCAAATTATGTCGCCAGAAGTACGTATGGCTGCATTTAATTTTTAAAACGAACGGTACGGGGCGGTATAACGCCGTTCCTTTTCTTGCTTACCAGCTGACCGCTTGCCTCAGTATGGACGGCTTTCCTGCTGTTACCAGTTTGTCTGGTAGCTCGACATGTACATTGGTGGACTTGAGACGCAGAGCAGAGTTGGCCATGACAACAGGGTTTGAGTCTGGTGAAGAATGGTTCCAGACAGACAAAAACAAAAGCCAAAAAATAAAATAAACAAGTAAATAACAGGGTGAGAATGTGGTAAAATCTGAAAACGTGGTAAAAATTGCTTTTCTTTTTCTGGATTGCTTTTCAGGTCTCTGCGGTTAGGGTTAGGGAAGGGGGTGAGCAGGTCGATTGGTGCTTTTTAAACACTATTGGTTGGATTTAGACAAGGGTTGGGTGGGGGATTGGTCGGTTGGTCAATCAGTAAATCAGTCAGTCGACAGCAGGTGCGAATGGCCCTTGCAAGAGAAATTTGAGATCTGAAAAAGCATACACAGTGACCTCTGGTACATTCGTGAAACAAAAACTGCAAAAAGACATAGCTCCTGGGACATATGTTGCTCTCTCCAGAAATGTATATAAGGACACATAATCAGAATGAGCCTGGGTTGGGTACACCTTTTCATGACAATGGTGTTCCCAATGGAGGGGGAATATTTTAGCAGAACACTGCACCCTGCTGCACTGCACAATTTGTTGATGAATCGTTTAAAGAACGTGAGTTCAAGGTGTTCATTTTCCCAGTCTTGTCAGGATGTCCTGAGTCAGTTAGTTCAATCCACGTCGTCTCCATCAGCCAATCTACTTGTCTTGAAGAATCTGCAGATGAGGTCCTAGTGCCAGATACTGTAGGTAGACTCCATACTTTAGAGACTCCATGCCTTGGCAGGTTGGAGCAGATATACCTGGACACCCTGGGTCCACCCATTCATGTCGGTGTAAATTTTGCACATCCTTTATGCATAGATATTATTGCTGACTAGGTACACACCTTCATGACAGTGGTGTTCCCTTAATAGAATGGGCCCCTTTTAGTAGGATAATTCACTACATGACACTACACATGTTTTTGAGGAACCTTCTCCAAAATCTATAGTTCTCAAATCAGCTGGGCATTGGTGGGATGTCCTGAATCTTCAAGTTTAGTCCATGTTGGCTTCATCAAGTAACCTACAAGATGTCTTGGTGCCAGATACTGTAGGAGACCTCTAGGGGTCTTGTAGAGCAGGGGTTCTCAACCTTGTTCCTGGAGATCTACCTTACTGCAGATTTCAATTGCAACCCATATCAAACACACCTACCTGTAATTTTCAAGTGTTGTTCAGGTCCTATTTAATTGGTTAAGGTGTGTTTGGTCAGGGTTGCAGCTGAAATTTGAGCATCCACAGCCATATCACCCTGCAGCCCAAGACCAGTTACTCACTGAAGCTAAGCAGTGCTAAGCCTGGTCAGTACCTGGATGGGAGACCACATGGGAAAACCAGGTTGCTGTTGGAAGTGGTGTTAGTGGGCACTCAGCCTGCAGTCTGTGTGAGTCCTAATGCCCCAGTATAGTGAAGAGGACACCATACTGTCAGTGGGGGCCCTCTTTTAGATGTGACGATAAACCTGCCTCTCTGAGGCCATTCTCGTAAAGAGTAGGGGTCTAACTTGGTGTCCTGGCCAAATTCCCACCATCGGCCCTTACCCATCATGGCCTCTTAATCATCCCTGTCCACTGAATTGGCTCTATCATTGTCTCTTCACTCCACCAACAGTTGGTATGGTGTGCGCACTGGCACTGTTGTCCTGCAGTCGCACCATCCAATGCTGGAGAGACCCCCCTCATGATTGTGAAGCGCTTTGGGTGTATGGCCATACACGATAAAGGTGCACACATTTCATCACAGCCCTGTTGTAGAGTATATCCTGTGGAAGGTTGGAGTTGTTTTGGCAGCACATGGAGGACCAACACCACACTTGTCCATTTTATTTTGGCTTTGCAGTGTCTTTCTTGAACCAGAAAGAAAAATGTAGGGTGGGTCTTGATTTCCTCCATGTGGAATTAATTGGATGGTTTGCGATTGCTGCAATCTCATGTGAGCAACAGATTGCTCGCTTGTCACGCCAGTAAATGAGTCATCAGAGACGACATGATGTTGTAAGAGGGAGGGGAAGTTATTTTGATTACAGATTATAATTTGACCACAACAAAAGATCTCGTAAATCCAATAATGTAACCTTAAACGTACAAAGTGTTGAAAAGGCACTGAGGTGAAGGCTTTAATAGGGTTCAGAACAGAGCTATTGTCCTCCATCTCTATTCCATCTTGCAGACGTTGCACCATCAGTACTTGTCTACTGTAACCAGAGTCAGAGACCACGTAACTAAAGCTCTGTGAACTGCTGAGCCACAGAAACCAGAGTCCCCAGTAGTGAAATATTTACTGATTCCTGCAGCTGCAGACGCAGCCAGACCCAGGAAGGTGGTTAATATTTTATACATGGGCAGAGGGGAGAGTCATAGAGAGATGTGTTGATCTATCTATCTATCTATCTATCTATCTATCTATCTATCTATCTATC
>CAIGQZ010032134.1:371263-387860 GCA_903798205.1 Danio tinwini | reverse complement strand
GGGGTGAATAATACTGATAAAAAAAATATATATATATATATAGAATATATAGGGTAGGTTTTTATAAATATATAGTCTATATAGGGTGTGAATATATATATATAGCCTATATAGGGTGTTAATATGTATATATAGCCTATATGTATTATATATGTATATGTAATATATATTTATATATTAACACCCTACTGAAAACATCCGTATCGTCGTGTAATATCAAAATCATGATTCATGATCAGGCTTCCAGTTTATTTAGTAGAAATGTATTTTAGATGGCTCAGAAGCCATCTTAATGGCAATACGACATCAAAATGACGTCAAAATGTAAATATATTTGATGTAACAACACAAAATCAATTTAGACAGTCCTGTATACGATTGTTTTATGTGTTTTTGACACCAATGTTGCGAGGTGCGTGCTGGGAACATTAAATTAATAAATTCAACAAATTTTAACGAGTAATTAAAAACATAATTATTTAATTACCATTAAATCCAGCCCGTACAGTACATGTTTTCAATAAAAAATCAGCTTTTTTACATAGAGCATAATGGTCAAAAAAATAAATAAATAAATAAATAAATACAATTTTAAAAGCCATGCTTTCAGAAATCTCTATTCGATGTTATAACCCTGATTCTCCACAACAAAGGTTTTTTTTTGTCATTTTCTTAATAAATAATAATCTTTTGTTTTAAAATGTGAAAGAACTTGTATCAGACCATAATAAAAAATAAATAAAAATTAACAACCTACTTAAAAACCCATATAAATCAGTCGCCGTGTAATATTGAATGACTCCAAAAGGAGGTGCTGTAAGATTTACTCATTCATCTCTCTTTGTGTTCGACCTGCCTGGCCAATTCGACATGCTTTTACGTTATATTCCTTTAATAAATAACAACATACATACAATTATATACTTATATTATCCTAATTATGATTCATTTTGCATGAAAGTAATATTAACACATCCCACATTTCAACCCAGGATTTTTAGTCTAGGGTCGAGGGCGTGGTCTGACGTGCGCGGTGAAGGCGTGGCGTAATGACGACGCTAGACAGGAGAGTGAGTCGCACGCTCGCTCTTCAGGACAGGGGTGAATGACTGCGAGCAAGCGAGCGCTCGTTAAACATGTAACCGGACACGAGATGCTTTATTTCAAGCTTTTTGCATTATTTTCCCGTCACCAAACCACCCGTTTGGAGAATTTCAGCTTTATTATGGAAGAATAGACGCCGGGGGGGTGAGAGAGGCTCCGTCTGTCCGTGTGTCCGCAGCATTTAAGCCGATAAAGAAAAGGGAAATCAGCTATATTTATCCTCGTGTGTCCTGACTGGGAACATGTCTTCGGGACAGGATGAGAGCTCAGTCCGCGTGGCTGTCAGGTAAAAGTCTATGTGTGTTCATTGTAGTCCATAAAGTCTGTCACTGATGCTCCGTATTGTCCCGCCTCTAATGTACCTGCTACAATGTCACACCATCATAAGGGCTCCATGTCCTGCTGTGAGCTCACTGTGTTGGTATAAACGCCTAATGTTTAATGTATACACGATTACGTGCGTGTGTTTATTTTATTTGACATATATTTAATCCTGAGGTCGGACTGTACGGCCTTCTGTTGACAAACACAGACTCCGGATCAGTGTCAGGTGCTGTTGTGTGGCGACAAAAGATCATGTGGATTGCACATCGATCACGGATGGTGTATGGATTTGGTCTCATTTGACCGTCTGTTCGTTCCTGGCTTGTGTGTATTGATTCTGAGCTGTTACTGTACTGTGTGTGTGTTGATACAGTAAGGCCTGCTTTGTTTATATAATGGCTTTTTTATTCACATTGACACGGAATAGCTCCAAATACATCATTATTGGTATTCAGTGTGTTTGTTTGATTCCACCTTGCTCATGAATTGTATTACACAGATATTTTATATCAATTTATGACATTTATTGTCATATTTTATATTGTAGTTTGGCTTTATGATCTTTTTTGATGTGATATAACAGTAATAAATGCAGTATTAATCATTTAATTGCTCTAAGGAAAGCACTGAATACTGTATCTAATGCTATAAGGCCTTATAATATTATTATTCTATATTGCTTGTTTTGGAAAAGCATGTCGTTATATTTGATTGTGTTTTTAAGAGATTTCACATAAAAATGCACATTTTATGCTCCTCACATTATCAAACTCCTATGCATTTTGTTTCTTTTGTGACACACTAGCAATATTTACTTATTTATTTCATTTGTTGTGTTATAATGGAAGTCTAGTGTTGCTTTGGACTTTCCAGATTTTTAATGTAGGTTCATAAAAAGTATTATTATTATATAGTTTATAATAGGGCTCCGCAGTGTGTCAATCTGCAGTAGTCACATCGCAGGATATGCAATGTCAAGTTGGGATTATAGATGATCAGCATCACCGCTCAGGACACGTGATCTGTGGAGTCATCACAAGGTTTAACCCTAAAATAGAGGGAAAGATTTGGTTTTAAGACCTGCGACTGTGTACGATTTAAGCAAACTTAAATCTAGAGGTTATAAAGGTCAATTCCAGCATTATGGATTTCACATTTGCAGTAAAATCTCAAAACACAAATTCATAAACGGACTATGCGTTAACATTATATTGAAACGTCTGTTTATATTTTCCGAAAGAACTAACCACAGAGTTATGGGATCAGAAAAAAATCAATCTGTAAACATTTTTTATATTTTAAATGAGGGAAATAAACATGTCACAATAACAAACTCTGAGAGTTTATAGTTTACAACATACTTTGTGGATATTCTGTGAATAAAACTGCACAACCCAAAAGAAATAATACTAATCAACAGGATAAGAGTCAGCTAACGAAAGAACAAAAATGATTTATAAGGGATTATTTATGCATTTATGAGGGAAAAGCTTCATTATGGATGTGACGTCTCTCAGTTATGGATGTGACGGATGTGAAATTGCCACTTGTGTGACTTTGGTAAATCAAAAATAACTGTTTGAAAACATTGACAGAGATATTTTTGAGTATTTGTAAAGCACTGTAAAATACTTCTTGTTTTCTTTTACTTTTTTTATGACATTTGCATGGAATTGCTCATGCATAAACCAAAATTAATTGTATTTAATTATTTATGCAACGTAGACTCTACACTATAGTGTCATTTTATCTATTATTATTCAATTTCTGTACCTTAGATTCCACAGTAAACTATCAAATTAATGTATTTGTTCAGTTGTTGTACAATTGCATTTGTTGTATTGCACTTTATGCAGATACTCCTCCACAAAATAATCCCATAGAATGTAAAAATATGAATTAGTTTCATATGGAATACGAGATCTTGCGAAATTATATTCATATCGCAATATAAATCGCAGACAAACTAAATATCACAATATCAGTTTTTGTCCAATATTGTGCAGCCCTAGTTTATGATGTACTTTTATGGATATACATTATAAATATTTAGTCATTTAATGATTTATTGTGTAGGTTTAAATATGAAGTTTTAGTAATTGCAGTACTGATTTTATTTTAATAAATTATATTATTTTGATATTAGTTTATATATATATATATATATATATATATATGAGCAATTCCAGCGTTATGGATGTGACATTTGCAGTAAAAACTCAAAATATAAATTCACAAAGAAAGTATATGTTAACGAAATATTAAAGCAACTGTTTATATTTTGCAAAACAACTAACCACAGAGTTATAGGATCAGAAAAATATCCATCTGTAAACATTTTTTATATTTTAAATGAGGAAAATAAACATGCCTTATGGGTGTGATGAAAAAGTCTGTGAGTTTACAGTAAACAACATATTTTGTGGAAGTTGTGTGAATTAACAACCCAAAAGAAATAATGCTAATCAAAAGGATAAGAGTCGGCTCACTATAGAACAAGCATCGCTGATTTTATTTTGATTGATATTTTTGCATTTATGAGGGAAAAGCTTCATTATGGATGTGACACTTTTCCGTTATGGATGTGACGGATGTGAAATTGCCACTTGTGTGACTTTGGTAAATCAAATATAATAGTTTAAAAACACTGACAGAGGCATTTTTGAGTATTTCTAAAGTACTGTAAAATACTTGCTTACACAAAAATTGTTGAAACCATTTTGCTATATTTGATGATTTAAATCATCCTTTTACACTTTTTTTGTATCCGCCCAATAGCCAAACATCGGCGATCGATTAACTAGTGGAAAATCTCCTCTCGTCCTACATGTTTCCTACTTCTCGTTGTGTGTTTGCAAGAACTGCCCCACAGACTTCCACAGACAATCTCACATGCTCTGCAGAGACACCTTTTTGGGACTTAAAAATGCGTCCGTACAACGCAATCTCACGGCACTTCAGAACTTTTTGATGTAGTGGCTAATTCGTAGGAATTCGTTGATCTTATTCGTACAATTTTGTATGATTTGCTCATCACCCAATGACGGTTGGGTTTAGGGGCGGGGTTGGGTGCCACGCCTCCTTTTTAAAATCGTACGACTGAACTCATACAAATTCGTACAAATTATCCTGATTAGAACACCAAAGCATCCTGATTATCCTAAATTAAACTGATGAAACGTAAAATACGATTTATCGTGAGATCGTGCTTGTCCTTCCGGGGTTTCCAAATTTTCTAAAATGTCCGGGATTCGGCGTTTGGTTTCGGTTTCTAAGCTGTCGTCCTTTTTATTTCAAGCCTGATTTACTTTCGCTTGACATCACGTACACAGCCGCAAGACCAAGAGAAACATTATGAAATTAACTCATTGGAGTTAATTCTAAATGACTCCGATAAACTTTTCTCTATACTCAGAGAGGACGAAATTACATCTAAATTGGCTGCAAAATATATGTACACCGTGATGCTGTGTTTACACCAGACCCGGAACGCGCAGATAAATCACGCAATTCGCGCGTAAATACATGCGTGAACATTTGAGTTTACTCGCTTCATTCGCGCGTCAAACTCCGCTTCATTCGTGCGTCAAATCCGCTTCATTCGCGCGTCAGATTCACTTCAGAACAGACGTGGATTCGCGTCATGGGCAGGGCTTCTGTCTGCTCGGTGACTGTAGCTTCGTTGCTAAATGGCTAACATAGATTTTATTGAGAAAATAACAATAATAATGTGTTTACGTGCTTTATGAAGGCTGAAAAACAGCGTTGATGCGTTTGAAGAGTCCACTAGATCCTTTCAGAGGTGCTCTCAGCTCTGTGAGTGCATAAACTCCTCCAGAAACTGAACCTGGATGATGGAAGCATTTAGCGGTGCTTCTGACTGAGTCGAGCCCAGTTTGATGAGCTGTTGTCGGTGTAGGCAGAAAGACACCAACAACAGGCGCTACGTCAAAATCATGCCCCCACAAGAGCAAGCTCCTGATTGGTTAACGCGCGCGAATGTCCGCAGAAGTTCAGAGTTTTGAACTCAAGTGATTTGCGCATCAAAAGCGCAAACACTCAATTCGCGCTGCGCCGTTTTCGCAATTCACGTCATTCGCGTAGCGCCATTCACGCGTATCGTGCCGCAGGATGTCTATTCACTCATGTGCATTGACTTAACATGTAAATCACTCGCGCTTGATGCTTCTTCAGTGTCTGGTGTAAACGCAGCATGAGAAATGGTTAATTAACTCATTTGCCTTATTTAAATAATCTACACTTTTTATTATTGTGATTATTACACTTTTTAGATTTCCTTTATGTCATTTATTTCTCATTTGCTGCATTTTTTTTTTATTTTGATGTTGTTATATTGCATGTTTTATACATATACCTAATTTATACATAATTTACCTGTCAGTGGGTGCACATGGCTGCCGAATAGGATAAAAGTAAAACAAAAAAAAAACTTCGACCCATTGAAAAGAAACATTTATTTTATTTTCAGCTTAGTCCCTGTATTAATCTGGGGTCGCCACAGCGGAATGAACCGCCTTGAAAAGAAATACTGTAAACAGTAAAATATTGTTAAAATCACTTTTTTGTGGCATGTAGGTAATCATGTGTCGTGGGTAAAAGGTGTGTTTCAATCCGGCTACCACCTCAAGTATATTTTAAACCTGTGGGAAGCACTGATATATATTTATATTTTGCAAAATACTGATGACGTTTCTTCCAAATATTGAATAAAATAGCCATATTCAGACAACACAATACTAATGTTTTAACTTAAAAGAGTTCATAAATCAATATTAGGCAGAATAACCCTGATTTTCAGTCACAACAATTGAAAACGTTTCTCATTTTGCCCGATTTTCTGGTGGGACAAAAAAAACAACAACTCAGATTTACAATATTTTTATTAGATATTTGGAAGAGATGTCAGCAGACCTTTGTAGAATTAAACAAATACGTAAACCTATAATTAATAAATCCAGGAAGACCAGAAAAAAAGTCTTGTATCATATTTTTTGAAGGTAGTTTTACTTTCCCATAGCCGACACCGCTTCCACAGTAGGAAGCAAGTTATTCAGGTTTGCAACAATTATGCTGAGCAAATGATGACAGAACCGCCCACCCCTCACTCCCCCTTAAGTAGTGTATGCAGTTAAAGTGGGATAATAATATCTTTAAAATGATATAATCCTCTTCATCAAACACATCCTTTTTGTGAGCGTATTGAAAGGACACACAGAATCCCTCTTTTTTGTGGTTGTGGAAGGCTCCTTTGAAACAAAACAAAGGCCGTCTATAGGCTCGAGTTACAGTTCTGATAGGCCTCAGAAGCTCTGGTTACTGGAGCCGACAGACTTTGACCTGCAGCTCAGTTTGCTCAATGTTTGGACTTCGGCCTAATGTCATTCACTCCAGCTCTTTTTATTCTGCTGTCACATTTCTATGAAGACCCGGTGTTTGCTTATGAGAGTCTGTCAGAGACTAAAACAGGTGCAGATATTGAAAACGCGTGGAAATGGGTTTATGTGGCACCTGTGCTATGTGTAATTTCAGCTTTCATTGATGATAAGTGAAGGAAGTGCATGTATTGTTGACTGGAAATGTACATAAGCTCCGCACAGGTCTGGTCTTGTGTGTTTGCGTATTATATAGGCACTTGCACTGTTCTGTACCAATCACATGAGTGTGCTAATCTGTCTTTAAGTACACCGTTTTATCCACTTACAATGGTTTTGTTGGCATTTTTCTGGTCATGTGGCTTAGTTGATGTATTGCAAGCATGTGTTCCTGTTAGCGCCTAGTGTTTGGGCAACACTTTTCTTTATATGCAACATTAAACTCAATTAAAGTGGCGATTACTTACATCATGAGTATATCACTCGCTCAGACATAAAGGTGCAATAGCTGTACTTGGGACAGTTTGAAAGATACTGTACCTACACTGTATATATGCTGGCTTCCACATAATGGATTTGTGTTGACACAACATGAAGGAACTAGAACAGTAAAGATCGTAGACAAACTTTATGGTGTCTTGAGAAAGCCGAGTCTGAGCGCTTGAAGACCTTTTAAAGTTTAAATGACTGAAGTAGTGTTTAAGATGTTAATAAGTAGGTTGCTAAGGTGTTGCTTGGTGTTCTGAGTGGTTGCTAGGTGGTTGCTAGGGTTTTCAATGTGGTTGCTCGGAGTTTGCTAGGGTGTTCTGAGTGGTTGCTAAGATGTTGCTAGGGTGTTCTAGGTGGTTGCTAAGGTGTTGCTAGGCGTTTGCAAAGGTGTTCTGAATGGTTGCTAAGGTGTTGCTAGGCGGTTGCTACGGTGTTCTAGGTAGTTGCTAAGGAGTTGCTAGTTAGTTGCTAGGCGGTTGCTAAGGCATTGCTAGAGTGTTCTAAATGGTTATTAAGGCGTTGCTAGGTGGTTGCTAGGGTATTTTAGGAGGTTGCTATGGTGTTCTGAATGGTTGCAAAGGTGTTGCTAGGTGGTTGCTAGGTTGTTCTAGGTGGTTGCTTAGGTGTTGCTAGTGTGTTCTAGGTGGTTGCTAAGGTGTTGCTAGGGTGTTCTAGGTGGTTGCTAAGGAGTTGCTAGGTGCTGCTAAGGTGTTGTAAGTGGTTGCTAAGGCGTTGCTATGGTGTTCTTAGGGGATACTAAAGCATTGCTAGGCGGCTGCTAGGGTGTTCAAGCCAGTTGCTAAGCCATTGCTAGGCGGTTGGATGTGGTTACTAAGGTGTTGCTAGGTGGCTTCTAAGGTGTTCTGACTAGTTGCTAGGTGGTTGCTAATGTGTTGCTAGGCAGTTGCTTTGGTGTTCTAAGTGGTTGCTAATGTGTTGCTAGGGTTTTCTAGGTGGTTGCTAAAGTGTTCTGAGTGGTTGCTAGGTGGTTGCCAGAATGTTCTAGGTGGTTGCTAGGCAGTTGCTAAGGTGTTTCTAGGCGGTTGCTAAGGTGCTCTAGGTCCATTGCTAAGGTATTGCTAGGTGGTTGCTAGGGTGTTCTGAGTGGTTTCTAGGCGGTTGCCAGGGTGTTGCTAGGAGGTTGCTAAGGTGTTATAGGTGGTTGCGCAGGTGTTGCTAGGCGGTTGCTAGGGTGTTCTAGGTAGTTGCTAAGGTGTTCTGAGTGGTTGCTAGGCGGTTGCTAAAGCGTTGCTAGGGTGTTCTAAATGGTTACTAAGGCCTTGCTAGGTGGTTGCTAGGGTGTTCTAAGTGGTTGCTAATGTGTTGCTAGGTGGTTGCTAATGTGCTGCTAGGTGGTTGCTTGGGTGTTCTAGGTGGTTGCTCAGGGGTTGCTAGGTGGTTGCTAGGGTGTTCTGAGTGGTTGCTAAGATGTTGCTAGGCGGTTGCTAGGGTGTTATAGGTGGTTGCTAGGTGGTTGCTAAGGCGCTGTTAGGGTGTTCCAAATGGCTACTAAGGTGCTGCTAGGCGGTTGCTAGGATGATATACCACAAGGCGATATTATTCAAAAACATGGCGATAGACAATCTTCTCACAACCTGTTAATGTGTACACTGTCAAAAATTAAATGATCAGTTAGTCCTGACAGCAAATGTTTTAACTTATAAACTAAGCTCATCATGTTCTAACTTAATTTTCTAAGTTATGCATGCTGTTTTAATTCAGTTTAACACAATATAAGTTTAATGGACTCATAAGGTTAATTTGATTCATGTTAAAAATGTAAGGCAACCAGTATTGTTTAGAGTAAAAGAATGATCAAAACTAATATATTGTATAGCTGATATAAAAAAGCACGATTAATAATCTTCTAGCAAAAGGAGTTTGACATTCGTCCTTTTCTTTAATAATTGTTTAATGTTTGATTAGGTGTTTGGGGAAGGTTTTTTAGCTATATTTGGTCGTATTGTTTTGTTGTATTTCCTTGTTACTGTACATTCTGTTTTCTATCATTTCTGATGCAATATTATAGTTTGTTTTGGTATTTTCGCTTTGAATATCTAAGTTGTGTAATTTATAAGTGTGTTTTTTTTTGTTGTGAGATAATAGGAGATCATGTGATCCGGACGTGTACAAAAAAAGAGCACCTTACTGTGATGAACACTGTCTGATGAAGAGCCGTGTGCTCAGAACGTTACACGCTATGTGCCAGCCTTTTTAATTTAATCAATTAGCATTTTTGGAGCTTTGGTGTTGCCGCCTTTTTAAATATTTACTTTGCACTATTTACTTTTGTAAATTTTTTTCAAATTAAAAAAAAAGAAAACAGTGGTCTTGCTCGTTGGACTAAATAATATCTCAAGCACAAACCTAGAATACTGCCTGTCAGTGTAACAAAATATATGGCTCTGATTGGACAGTAGATGTTTGATTGATAATAGTGTGCAACAATGCAATACAATGATAAATACACTTTATTAGGTACACCTTACTAGTACCAGTTTGGACCCCCTTTTGCCTTCAGAACTGCCTTAATCCTTCGTGGGATAGATTCAACAAGGTAATGGAAATATTCCTCAGAGATTTTTGCTCCATATTGACATGATAGCATCACACAGTTGCAGTTTGCAATCTCCCGTTTCACCACATCCCAAAAATGCTCTATTGGATTGATATCTGATGACTGTGGAGGCCATTTGAGTACAGTGAACTCATTGTCATGTTAAAGAAACAAGTCTGAGATGATTCCCGCTTTATGACGTGTTATCCTACTGGAAGTAGCCATCAGAAGATGGGTACACTGTGGTCATCATAAAGGGATGGACATGGCCATTCTCCTCTGACCTCAACATCAACAAGGCATTTGCGCTCACAGAACAGCCACTCACTGTATATTTCCTCTTTGTCGGACCATTCTCTGTAAACCCTAGAGATGGGTGTGCGTGAAAATCCCAGTAGACCAGCAGTTTCTGAAATACTCAGAGCAGCCCGTCTGGCACCAACAACCATGCCACGTTCAAAGTCACTTAAATCCCCTTTCTTCCCCATTCTGATGCTCGCTTTGAACTGCAGCAGATCGTCCTGACCATGTCTACATGCCTAAATGCATTGAGTTGCTGCCATGTGATTGGTTGATTAGAAATTTGCATTAACGAGCAGTCGGACAGGTGTACCTAATAAAGTGGCCGGTGACTATGTCCATGTAAATATCATTCATGTGAAAAGTAACGCAGCTTTTTGTCATCATGTAGATGTCATTTTCCCTAGAAATTGCGGTCAAACATACCTCTTATCTCATACTGTAGCATGTAGTGAGGTGAGGCCTTAAGAAGTTGCTTGTCTTGACACAAGCCACGTTTCCAATTTGGTAGATTATCGCAGTCGCTGCCCACAGATATCAGAGTGTGTGTTCAGTCTTGTACTTCACCTCAGAATCGCTCTGAGGAATGTCTTCAAACCGTGTATCAGTGGGTTTTCTCTCTCCTCTGGGAATGACATCAGTGTTGTGGAGCCTGGCTCAGCATCATAAAGACAGTAGCAGGCTTTATTCGCTTTCCAATGAAGTCACGGTTAAAGGCCCTGAGATCTCGCCCTTCAATCTGCAGCATTTAACGGAGGACAATCTATCATCCTGCTTTGTTTGGGAGGCCAAAGTCATGGTAACTGTTTAATTAGCATTAGCTCGCTGACAGTACGTGCTGTTTAGTTAGTGGAGTCCAGAAGTCGTGTGTTTTTAAGTAAGAACTGAGGTTTAGCACGCTCTTTCAGTGATTTTATTGTTTATCCAGGCTATTGTTGAGGTTGTACTAGTCTCTACCTGCTAGCACACATTTATCTTGCCTTCAGAGACTCGGTTGTTCCCCTAATTTGAGCTTGAATGGGTTTGTGATGCTCCAACGCTGCTTTTTGGGAACATCTTTAACCAGACAGAGCTGGCGTGTGTTGACTTTTGAGGTGACAAACCATGTAGAGCCTTTAAAAGATTATTTCAGTGTTTAGAAGTGTGTAGGTTGATTCTCTTCAGTGACATATACAGTATAAGCTTTCTCTTGTGTGTTACAATTTCACTGGCACAGCTATAAAAAAAATTAAAGCTGCAAGCAGTGATAAAAGGAACCTCACACCCAGGCTTACTGCCGCCCGGTGGCCTCAGGATGACAGAGAACAGCGGACAATATTAATTTAGGCTGATATATATAAAAAACCTGAGAAAATCACAGATTTATGCCAAACTTCCTTCTGTCAGCAGGTGGCGATATAACTGTAACTGGATATTGGCATGGAGATGTCTTCAGGAAAGGACTTTTATCAAACATGTGAAGTTTCAGGCAGATCGGACATTGTGAGATTGAGTTATAAGTACTTCCTTTTCCATGGCGAAGCACTGAGGTTTGTCATGCCGCCATGGACACGCCTTTCGGCAAAAACTCTAGATCTTAACAATATATCATCGCTAGAGCTTTGAGATAACACCACTCAAATTTGGTGCTGATACAATAAAATTTGTGGGAGGAGTTTGTTACACTGTAAAACATGACATGTCCTGTTGCCAGCAGGTGGCGCTATAACTGTAACTGGATATTGGCATGTAAACGTGTTCAGGGCAGGACTCTTATCAAACGTGTGAATTTTGAGGCAGATCGGATAACTGAGTTAAAACAACTTTCTGTTTCGGTGCGAATCTTCAAATTTTGCGAGGCCGCCACGGACACACCCATCGTAGAAAACTTTGCAATTTAACATCGCCAAGGCCTTTAGATGACAAAACCCAATTTTGGCGTTGATCGGATAAAATCCCTAGGAGGAGTTTGTTAAAATACAACGAACAAATACAACAAATTTTCGCCACTTCTGGGGCGTGTGCAAAGTTTCGTGAATTTTCGGGCATGTTTAGACCCCCAAAATCGCGATTCATTCCGGAGAAGAAGAAGAATAAACAGAGCAATTCCAATAGGGCGTATGCACCGTTTCGGTGCTTGGTCCCTAAAAATAAAAACAACTAGGATAGTTTCTGGAAGAATAAAGTTTTTACAAAGAAATCAATAAATCCTATGATTAAAGCCAGAAATTAGGAAAGTCAGTTAGTGTCAATAAATAAATAAAAAAAATCTTTTAAAGAGCTGTTTATTTCTGGTTTTTCTTTTCTCTGTTGTATTTAAATATGCTCGTAATTTATTATTGAAAAAGACTTGATCATCCAATCTATCTGAACGAAACGTTTCCAAATAGAGCTATTCAATCTGGTGAAATCAAATTCATATCGCAGAGAAGCAAAATATCGCAATGTCAGATTCTGTTAAATATCATGCAGCCCTAGTTCACATCAAACGTGGAATTAAATATTCACTTGAGTAGATGACATACAAAGTCAATACAAATGAATGTTGCCGAATGTAGGGCTGGCGATACGAGGGTTACCGCAGAATGAAATGTGTACCGTAGAATATTTTTAAAAATTTCGTGTATCCCGCAAAATGTAAAGAAGTAGCCGTGGCCAACAATATTCAAGCTTATTTTTTGTATCCCTTTTGTACGTTTTCTGTAATAACTAGCTTTATGAAATTTTTTACTTGTACCGTAAAATAAAACTTTATGCAGAATGCTTTTGCGCCGTTTGTGCTGCCCACTGAAAATTCGCCTCTATTTGTTTGCTGCAAACATCAGAAATAAATATATGTGTGAGTAGATGACATACTAATTCATTTCAAACGCACAAATAAAGGCGAATTTCTAGCAGGCAGCATGAATGTTGTGGAATTCAACTCAACTGCATCTCTTGCGCCAGTTAAAAAAGTCAGCTCGAGTGAAAAATGCAGACGCGTCCGTTCAGCGTACTGTTACATCAAAATGGACGATTCACATCATGTGAATCTGTATGTAAATTTGAAACCTGAGGCAGATGGTCAGGCACCCTTGTCAACAATTCTAGCTAGCAGGTCATCAATCTGGGTCAGCAAACACTTCATCCTCAAGTAGCTGTCATCCAGACGCATTTCCTCAAGAAAACGGTGATATTCCAATGCAATCTCACGGCAATTCGTAACTTTTTGATGTAGTGGCTAATTCGTATGAATTTGTACGATCTAGTTCGTACCATTTAGTACGATTTGCTCATTACCCAATGACGGTTGGGTTTAGGGGCGGGGTTGGGTGCCACGCCTCCTTTTTAAAATCATACATTTTCGTACGAATCAACTCGTACGAATTTGTTCGAATTAGCCACTAAACTGACGAAACGTAAAATACTTGCGTTTCCTTATGAGATCAGGCTGGGAATTCACAGAGTTTTTACGCTACTGGTCGGGGCAGTGAACTTAAAAGCGTTGATGTTTGGATTTCCAATGTTTCTGGGACTTAAGCAATAGGTACAAAGCAGTGATCATAGTTATGTCCATATTTAGACTCGTGGGATGTTGTTCATATCACACACACACACACACACACAAATAAACGTTTATGCAAATTAATGAAGAACACCACGCAAGTAGAGCGGGTGAAACGGTGCTAATATGTGTTTCACGTTTGGTGTGAACTTGGCATGAGTGAAGTTAGTTTTTAGGGTGGCACGGTGGCTCAGTGGTCAGCACTGTGGCCTCACAGTAAGAAGGTCGCTGCAGGTAGGCAGGCACCACAATTTTTTTCTAAAAAGTATGAGGTGTTTAGAAGGTGTCTGGTGCATATGGAGAGGAAAACAAAATGGCTCATACTGGTGGTTTGTCAAGGTCACTTGAATCTAAATCGAAGCACACTCAGAATTACTCACGAGAAAAACAGATTTATATTGTCAATGAATCAAGTAATCAAAGAAATGTCAAGGTTAATTTTGAACTGATTATTTAATTTAGATTTTTACAGATGCCAAACCTCTTTAGGTACAGCTTATAAAGCACCTGATGTCATGTAAGGAATGTGTAGTTTATGAGCAGCTCTCCAGTAAGAGTCCACTACTTGTATATATTTAACACCACTGGTCACAGCATGAATATTTTAACCCTGGCCTTAACAACAAGCTGCTTTGTCTAATTGCCTGAATTGCGGTTTTGAATTGAGCTTTATGTTGCGCATGATTTTACTGCTGTTATGGCTTATTGGATGTTATCTTTTGTTTGAGTCATATTACTTTCGGTTTGACTGCAGTGTGGCAAGCATTGCATAATGAATCATTGGCAAAGGTCTTGCACCCTTTAGTTTGGTAAAAATGTTAGCCGGGTTAGCTGCTTACTGAACAAGCTCAAGTGTGTCAACATACAGGGAAGCAGTTGTGTGAAATGGAGATTTGTGTACATTTATATACCTTCAGCTTTGGGGAAAGTTACTTTCATATGTAATATCTTTACAGTCTTGAGTCACTTTTCTAAATGTGATAGTTGCTTTTTAAGGAAAGTGATGCATTGTGTGATTTTTGTGTTAGTTTTTAATCTCGGTTGAGATTACGAATTTTTACAATCTACATTGATTTGAAATAGTTACATAAACAACAACAACAACAACAATAAAAACATTTTTATAACAAATACGTATGACATAAGTTCAATTACAATTAATATAAATAATACATGACATGAATAAAAACAAAACAAAAAATGGTAATAATAAAATAATAGTAATAAATTCATAGTCTTTTTCTTCTGTTTATTATTATTATTATTTATTCATATTTTTGTTCTTTTTATTTTTATTATTGTTATTATTTTATTATAATTTATTTTTATTATTATTATTACCATCATTTATTATTATATTTATTATTATTATTATTATTATTATTATTATTATTATTATTATTATTATTATTATCATTTATTTATGTATAATTATTATTATTATATTTTTTTGTTAATTTTTTTTATTAATACCACTATTATTATTGTTATTATTTATCTTTATTATTTTGCATTTTTATTATACTTTATTGTTGTTGTTATTATTATTATTATTATTATTATTATTATTATTATTATTATTATTATTATCATTTATTTATGTATTATTATTATTATTTATTTATATTATTATTATTTTCTAATATTATCATTTTATTATTATTATTATTATTATTTATTATTATTATTATTTATTAATGCTATCATTTATCATTATTATTAATATTAAATGGTAATAATTATAATTATAATAATGATAATAATAATAATACATATTATTATCCACTGTGTAAAACATATGCTGAATAAGTTGGTGGTTCATTCCGCTGTGGTGATACCGGATTAATAAAGGGACTAAGCCGAAAAGAAAATGAATGAATGAATGAATGAAACATTTAATGATGATTAATATACTGTATTTATAAAATAATTTATTCATTCATAATTTATTTGTTTGTTTATTTATTTCATGTTTGTTTGCTTCTTTATTTTATTTTGTATTGTTTGTTTGTTTATTGTTTGTTTGCGTATTTATTTATTTATTTGATGTTTGCTTATTTATTTATTCACTTCAGTTTGATGTGCCTAACCTTTTGAATGATGGTGTATCTCAGTTTCCTGAAAATAGCTTAAACGTTTCAGTGTACACAAATATTTCAAAACTTCAGGAAATCAACTCAAAGCAGTTTCATTAATACGCATTTTTGTTTCCCCATAAAATATGGGCAAACTAGATCAAACCAAGGACTCCAGCTTTTATTGCAACAGAACTGGATTTTCTTAGTCTTGCTCATGAATATGTGTGAGCCCCATTTGTCATGTGAAGAGTTGATTGAACAGACACACGTGTGACGCAGGGTTAGTGTTTGTGTACACAGAGCCCACAGCATTAGTGCAGATGCATTAGTGTTTACTCAGGCATGGCAGGCATCTGTTTGTGCACATGAGAAATGCCTCAGAGAAGCCAGAGACGTGTACAGTATATACAGTAATTCTCCAGTCATTTGGCTTTTTGATCATCCCTTTGTTTCCTACATACTGTATACTTTTTATACACTCATGAAAGTGCATTTACAGTTGAAGTCAGAATTATTCGCCCCCCTTTGAATTTGTTTTTCTTTTTTTAAATATTTCCCAAATGAAACAGGGCAAGGAAATTTTCACAGTATGTCTGATAATATTTTTTCTTCTGGAGAAAGTCTTATTTGTTTTATTTTGGCTAGAATAAAAGCAGTTTTAAATTTTTTAAACACAATTTTAAGGTCAATATTATTAGCCCCTTTAAGCTATATTTCTTGATAGTCTACAGAACAAACCATCATTATACAATAACTTGCCTAATTACCCTAACCTGCCTAGTTAACCTAATTAACCTAGTTAAGCCTTTAAATGTCACTTTAAGCTGTA
>CAIGQZ010032134.1:308759-325621 GCA_903798205.1 Danio tinwini | reverse complement strand
ATGAAGATCTTGAGAACGTCAGGTTGGAGACTGTCATTAAATGCTGTTGCTCCACTAACCGTAGTCGCAGCACCATGGCAAAGTTGACCCTTTCCTCTTCTTTTCTCTGTTGTAGCACCAGTTGCTCAAGGGTTTAGTTTGTGAATATGTTTCAGAACCTAGTGAGCTGCTTCGCTGTTCAACTTATAAGGCAACGTCTTGTTTGAAACGGCAGCTCCATATATCCATCTAAGTGAAGCACATATTTTAGTTTGATATTAGCATGTTGCTAATACAATGCATCTACAATAATTGAGTGAAATGCTCCACTTGTAGTTGCAGTTAGATATAGCACTTAATGGTGTCATAGCAGAGATTTAAAGAGCACCTATTTTACCCCTTTTTCAAGATATAAGAGAAAGTGTCTGTAAAGTTTCAGCTCAAAACACCCATCAGATTATTTATTAGACCTTTCAGAATATTGGATTGTCTGTTCTGAACACTGTTTCTGTGGCCTGTGCCGTCACGTGATAAAAACAAAACAAAAAGGCAACAAAAACAACCTTGAGGGGGAAAACATTAACAAAACACACAAACAAACTTGACTGGGCAGGCCGGCAGGGATAAGGGCTAGACAGGAGCCCCGTACCACTCAGTGGAAACAGGCCATTAAGGAAGTAATGCTGAGGTAAAATTGGGCCAAAAGGTACAAGAGTACGTCAGTGTTGCCTGTAAATGTTGTCTAGCTAGGTACTGCAGCTCACTAGGATCAGGAACGAGTTCCCTTTCATTCAGTTGGGATTCATTCTGGTAGGCTTTAAGATGTGTAATCAACTCACAACTTCACAAATGATCCAAATTCAATGACAGTTTTAACAGTTTAATAAGCTCAGCTAACTCACTAACCCTGAATGATGTAATCAGTGATTATATTGATTTAAAGACCCCATGAAATAAAAAAAAACAAAAAAAAACCCAATTAACTTTAAGACTTCTCTTAAAAAATGCATTTAAATAAATTAATCAAAATTACATAAAATTTAAATAAAACGTACTTTAACAGCACAAAATAATGATAATAATATGTTTTAATGAGTTAATTAATCTAAATTTGAATTACATTAAATAAAAAAATAAGTAAATTAAATGTATATATTAGTAAGTCAGTCAGCAATTCCATGAGGTCTTTGAATCTAGTGAATAAGCTTGCACTCTGCTGGTTGTGTTTTATTAGAGTAAGTCTGATGTAATAGGCTGATCTCTCTTCTCATGCAGTGTCATAAAGGAGGAGGGGCCTGATAACGAGCAAGATAAAGAGGCCTCAGATCGAGCCAATGAGGAGCCAGACGTCGTGAGTTGACCTCTAAAAGCATTCTCTAGCATTAATCGAGGCAAGTTTTGTTTCTGATAATACTTTCCACTGCAGGACGGGAGCGATCATGATGAAGCTGAAGAAGCCGAGGGCGAGGAAGAGGAGGATGAGATGGAGGTGGAAAGCTCTGAGGAGTCTGACTCTGAGCTGGAGGAAAAAGGTAAAGCCAGACATTCAGTTTGGGATTATTTTTAATTGGCGGAAAGTTGAATTCAACAATTTTGCAGCACAGACTCATTGTGAAAACGAGCCCCTGTATACATTCCTGAAGAGTGCGAATTATGAAGCCAGAAATGACGCCGCCGACAGCTTCTGTTTCTTTCCGCGCTTCCATGTGGACGGCTTTTCCATGGTTGCTAGTATGCCCAGTAGCTCCCCACCTACGTTGGTGGATTTTAGACTAGAGGAGTTGACCACGACGACGGGGTTCGAGTCCAGCGAAAACCGGTTCCAGAAAGCAGGTAAGACAAAAGCTTAAAAATAAAATAAAGAAGTAAACAACAGGGTGAGAATGTGGTCAAATCTGAAAACATGGTCAAAATCCGGCGACCATGAGGGCTTTTCTTTTTCTGGATTGCTTTTGAAAACACTCGGTTGGGGTTAGGGAAGGGATCAGGGCTTAATTTGTGCCGGAACACGCCCTATCCAGATCCGGCACTTCTGAAATCTGATCTGGCACCTCGTTTTACCGATCCCCCTCCTCAACCGCCCTCCACCCCCGTCTGCTGTTCACGTTCACTTTCTTCGGTGACTCCCCAACCCTCTTCTCTCTTATCCCCGACACCCCTCTGCTCTTCACTTTCATCTGCAACAACGCCCCCGCCTTCACCCCCCAACGCCCCAGACACTGCTACACCATACCTGCCAACATTTGTCTCTGAAGCTGGGGGGAGTGTTAGGGGGTTGGGAGGCGATTAGGATAGTGAGCAGAGCGACCTGAAGGGGGTGCCTGGTCTGTCGGCAATCCGGGGGTGTTACGCCCCATTTACAAGGGGCGTCAGTTTCAACGCTTCCCATTCACTTTGAATGGGTGACGTCAGGCGTTGCCGAACTGCATTGTGGATTCGTCTGCGCTGCTTTAGTGACGATGATCGCTGCAGAAGTTGGGACTCTCTCAACTTTACAGGTGCCGACAGAAGCGCCAGCCAATCAGATCGCTGTATGCAAAAACACCAGTTCAGACAGTAGCCGATTGCTGACTAATTTCATTGGCTGACGCTGCTATGACGATCACGTCAGCCCCAATCTCAGACATGCCCTCTGTCAAGTGTTGACGCTGAAGCCCCGTGTGAAAGGGGTGTTACAGATTGTATCAATCACCTGAGGACCGGGGAAAGGGGTTGAAATTCTGGGAGTTTTCCGGGAGAAATGACAAACCAGGAGGTGGGTCTGAAATACGGGAGACTCCCGGGAAAAACGGGAGTGTTGGCAGATATGTGCTACACCCTCGGGTAACATGCCGGATCTGTTACCCCTATCTGTTCCTGGACCTTGCAATTTACAAATTAAGCACTGGAAAGGAGTGGGCGGAGTTATCAGTAGGTCAGTCGATCAGTCAGTCAGTCGACAGCGGCCTCTGCTGGCTTTACGTGAGAACAGCAGGCACGAATGGCACGCGCGAGAGAAATTGGAGATCTGAAAAAGTGTACACAGCGCCCTCTGGTGGATTCGCGAAAATAAAAACTGCAAAAAAACGTAGCTCCTGGGACATATTTCATGAGCTCCAGAAATGTATACAGGGGTGCATACCAATAATGAGCTTGGGTTGTAATCATCAGTTCAAAACGAATAGAAATGTTCTCAATACTAATTTGCAGTACTAAACAGCTATGGAAAAAAAAATCTGTTTTTATTATTATTATTATTTCTTTTAATAATTAGTAAATTTCTCTGCATTTAATGCATTTATTAAGTATGGATTTAAATGGCATGCTAATTGTATGCCATTCTATAAGGGTCTGGATAACATTTGAGCAAAATTTCTAATAAAAATATCGTAATTTACAGCGTTTTTTATTTCTAGAAAATGACAATTGGAAAAAATAGTTGTGATTATTCCACCAAATGTTGATTGATTTACTCTTCGTAAGTTTAAACATTAGTATATGTGGCATATTTATGAATAAAGTAATCTTAATTTGTAAAAAATAAAAAACATAATCAGTAAAAACTTAATTTAAATATACAGTAAATTATAGCAGACAGTAAACAAGATATTTTCTTAAAGTCTGCATGAACCAAAAGTTGCTTAGACTTTTATTTCAATGTGATTAGGGGGCGGGGCTTTCTTTCTGTGCATCATTCCCTCATATCGAACTAACCAGAGGGGCGTGGCTAAGATTATTTCCATTTAACTGACATCATCAGAGAAGCAAATGCACAGAATTTGATTGAAGATTACCAAAACGAACTTCCTTTCAGTGAATTAACAAGCTCGGTGAACGTTTGGACTTCCCGCAGACTTTAAACAAATCATTTTTAAACATTTATATTTGAATTGTATTTTAATTATTCCGTCGACTTCATTTGAGCGGTTAACGTTTGTGTGTCGACAGAGGATTTCCAGGCAGACCTGGCCAACATCACGTGCGAGATCGCCATCAAACAGCGCCTGATCGATGAGCTGGAGAACAGTCAGAGGCGTCTGCACACGCTCAAGCAACAGTACGAGCAGAAACTGATGATGCTGCAGAGCAAAATCAGAGACACGCAGCTGGAGAGAGACCGCGTGCTGCATAATATGGGTACAACAACACACACACACACACATATATATATATATACCATAGTAATCTGCTAGTGTTTGCTTTGTTTTGGCTATTTTGGGGTTAACTATTGTCATCTCCCATTTGCAACAAAGAAATACTGGGAAATCTCTGTAGACTGATGGCATTTCATGCTGTTCAGCCTTATAATCTTAAAATGTCAGCAACATCAGCTGTTTTGTCTTCACTTTAGACATTACGCTAGAGAATCATTCAAACACTAGCGCTACAGTGACATTGGTGAATTAGTAACAGTTTCTGCTGTTCTGACGTGAATGAATGGCGGAAGAAAGTAGTTCCTCTTACAGAAGGATTTTTAGACACTCTGTGTTTGGTTTTCTTTTTTATTTACACAATTATGTCGTCGAACTGTTGTATAAACACAATATTACAGTCATAGCAGTGCGATATGGTTGTATATCGTCACTGGTGGGACACTAAGGCACTCGGCCTGTGGCCTCAAGCCAATGCACGCCCCCCACCAGTACCGATATACAGCCATATCGCACTGTTACTCGTGTGATATTGTTTATATATATATATAAACACACACACATGCTGTGGATAGTTAGTGGATAGTGGAAAGAAAAATGGATAGTTAAAAAAGAACTGTCGGTAACACCACATTATTTACTACTGGATGCATAATATTTGGATATGAACTGTTTATTGATCATAATAGAGGTGATCAAAAAAAAAAAAACATGTGTCGTTCCAATAGCATTAATATGAAAAGCCATGTTTCTGAATGGCCGACCCATTGTCATTATATTTAAAGAGATGTGTTCCAAGCACTGAGCCCTGGGGTATCCCAGTAGAAAGATGTTGTGACTAATGCCTAGTTCACGTTACTACGAAAGCTGTTTTTCTGAATAACCGACCAATTGTCATGATATATACATGAAATTAGGTGTTCCAAGCACTAATCTGCTCTCTGCTAAACAGAAAATGGGGAAAAAATAAACAGTCAACTGTATATATACATATATATAAGAAATATTTATTTCTTATTTTATTCTTTAATTTATTTCTTATTGATAGGGTTTTGTTGTTAGGTCGCTGGTGGTCAAATAAGCATGTCACTGCATACCGTGCTGTGTATGTGACCAATAAAATTAGCATTTTAAATTTAAATGATTTCTAAAGGATCATGTGACAATTTCCAGCAGGGAAAAATGTATAAAAAAAATTATTTTTACTGTAATTTCACCAAAGGCAGCTTTGGTGACCATATAAGCATTTTCAAAACACTAGGAAAAGCAAATGATCAGTAAATGTACATCACTACTGCCCTCTTCTGGTTTGAATGAAAACAACAACAAAAAAATGGCTTTTTCCTTCACAGTGCTCATAACAAAGTAAGACTTTAGCTACTCAGCGTCTTCATTTAAGGTCATATTTGTGTGCAGGCTCAGTAGAGACGTGCACAGAGGAGAAAGCAAAGAAGATCAAGTCTGAATACGAGAAGAAGTTGAACTCCATGAACAAAGAGCTGCAGAAACTGCAGTCGGCTCAGAAGGAGCACGCACGGCTGCTAAAGAACCAATCGCAGTATGAGAAACAGCTGAAGAAACTGCAGCAGGACGTGACTGAGATGAAGAAAACCAAGGTCTGTGTGTGTGTGTGTGTGTGGTTTGTATTCATCATGTTATGGGGACTTAATGTCCCCGCAAGTATAGTAATACCGGTAAACGTAGATCTTGTTGGGATTTTTTTTTTCCCCCAGGAGAAAAAAAGTTGATAAATTAAGTATCAAGATAAACTAAGTCACACAGAATGAAGTATTTTGGAAATGTAAAAATGCGGATTGTTTTCTGTGAGGGTTGGGTTTAAGGGTAGGGGGACAGAATATACAGTATGTACAGGAGAAGCATTCCCTATTACGCCCCAAGTCTAGGGGAACACAACATGGGCATAATAAACAACAAAGGTTGTGTGTGGTGGATTTTCCAAACAAAAAAACAAACAAACTTGCAAATCGGTCAATCAAATGCAGACACTCATTTGAGAGTAATTGAATAGATTTATTATTGAAAAATTAGCCATTTAAATGAGCATCTCTTCAGGGTGGCCACAGCCCAAAATAACAAACAAAAGAATTAGCAAAGTAAATAAACTAAATAACTTGCAAGTCGTACAAGCCCACCTTCCTCCCTAAACATAAACAAAGTCAAACGTAATCAAATAAATAGGCAGGCCACCCCTACAAGCTCAAACTCTCAAAGTTCATGGACATTTGTACGAGACTAAAGGTTGGTCGTCAGCCGGAGGAGTAGGGAAATCCAGGAGCTCTCCACTTCCGGCAACTGTCACACCCTAAATGACCTCTCTGAATCCCTGCCGGATGTCTCCTTTTATTAGAATGGGAGCCTATGAAATAACAGAAAACAACACAAGAAGGTGGGACAAAGAAAAAGACACATGCAATGCGCAACAAAAATAAATAAATAAACTTAACTCGTAAAGATAGCTGCACAAGTGTGTGTGTTTTGGGTTAGAAATAAATATTTTCACTTGCGTTACCAATCGTTTGGAATAGCCATATCAGAAATAATAATAATAATTATAATAATAATAATAAAGTTAGATGCTACTTTAAGTTCTACTAAATACTATTATGTAATAAATACTGTAGTATTTTTGTACCATATAGTAAAGTGTATTATTCTGTATATATTATAGTATTTACAACACACTGTTAATTAATGCTACATCATTCGCAATGATATTACGCAGCACTGTTGGCTAGTTACCTAACCGGGGACTATTTTTAGCGAAATTTTTTTAGCATAATATCATTGCGCCTGCTGCAGCCATGGCACGACTGCAAAGTTCCTTGATTGTTTCCGTCAGTGTTAGTACACGATATAACTACACAAGAGTCCAGCTTTAAATAGGAAAACGTTTTTGACATTTTTGAGTGAGATGCTAATGGTCTAATCCGATTTAATTACTTATGCTAAGCTAAGCTAAACATGGTAAAAATCAACAGTTTACCTCATAAAAAGTGCAATGTTTCTTCTTCTTCTTCTTGACACTTTGCTCTGCGAATGTTTGAGCCTCTCTTTAGAAAAAACTGGAACGAATAGCGCTCACAAAATTGAACGAACATCATTGATAAATCCTAAACGGCCAAATTGGCTTGTCTGATAATTACAACGGAGGCTCATTCTGAAAATGTAGCCCGATATACATTTCTGGAGATCGCAAATTATGTAGCCAGAGGAACGTATGGCTGCATTTCAACTTTAAAACAAATGCTACGGGGCGGTATGATGCTGCTCCTTTTCGTGCTAGCAGCTGATCGCTTACGTCCGTATAGACGGCTTTTCCGCTGTTACCAGTTTGTCCAGTAGCTCTACACGCATGTCAGCGGACTTGAGATGCAGAGAGGAGTTAACCACAGCAACGGGGTTCGAGTCTGGTGAAGAACAATTCCAGAAAGCAAAGGGGCAAAAACAAACTGTTGGTTGGGTTTAGGGAAGGTGGAAGGTGGGGGTATCGGTCAGTCAGTAAATCATTCAGTCGACAGCGGCCTCTGGTGAATTTACACAAGAACAGCAGGTGCTAATGGCACTAGCGAGAGAAATTTGAGATCTGAAAAAGCATACACATCGGCCTCTGGTGGATTTACACGAAAACAGCAGGTGCGAGTGGCACTCGCGAGATAAATTTGAGATCTGAAAAAGCGTACACATCGGCCTCTGGCGGATTTACATGTGAACAGCAGTTGCAAATGGCACGCGAGAGAAATTTGAGATCTGAAAAAGCATACACAGCGGCCTCTGGTGGATGTAAACAAGAACAGCAGGTGCGAATTTGAGATCTGAAAAAGCATACACAGCGGCCTCTGGTGGATTCACGAAAACAAAAGCTGCAAAAAAAGAGTAGCTCCTGGGACATATGTCATGCTCTCCAGAAACGTGTACAGGGGAACATTTTCTGAATGAGCCTAATTACCTAGATTTTTCAACTCGCATCTGTGTGTGTTAGTTTGACACTGACAGTGCAGTAGTGTATAATGGACGTCCTCTTGACTTCACTCAGGTGGGATTGATGAAGCAGATGAAGGAGCAGCAGGAGAGGACAAGGGTCACAGAGACGCGGCGTAACAGAGAGATCGCCACACTCAAGAAAGACCACCGCAAGCAGGAGGTGAAGCAGCATATTCTCACACACACGCTAGCTGTGTTTCCATTCAAAGACGCCGATTAGATTTAGTAATATTGTAAAAGCATTAGCTAATTAATCGCTGCTTCAATCCAGTGAGTCGAAGAGAGCAATCAGTGCTACATAAATGCACATAATCATGAATATAAACTAGGCATGGGCCGGTATAAGATTCTGACGGTATGATAACCTTGGATAATAATATCACGGTATCACGGTATTGTGATTACTGCTCTTAAATATATTCTTTTTAAATGTCTGGGTAAAAAACGAAACTTGTTTTCGCCATTGAAAATGAAATGTGATATTTTGGAGCAGTAATCATGTCAGGCTAAATCATTCAATTGAATCATTGACTTCTGCTGTCTTCATTAGTTTTTATTTACGTCTTATAACAACATCTTTAGATATTTTAAGGTACTGTCGTCTTAAAAAAAAAAAAAAAGTAAATAAAAAATATTACACATACCTTAGAAACGGTATTACAGAACATTTTGATGGTTTTAAAACCTTTACTTTTCCAAACCGCGGTATACCTTGAAAACGGTTATTGTCCCATGCCTAATATAAACACAACACTGGACGTAAGAGCTGTTTTAAACCTGTACATCACTAACATACCAGAGTGATAATCTAACTATACATGCACTATAAATATTTAAGCTATACACATGACCTGTGACTGACTATACAGGTGCTTTTACATAAGACAGAGTAATATTGTGTGAGATATTGTCCAAAAGACATATGATTGTGTGGTACATTCACAAGCAAACATTATTTTGGAGTGTAAGTAAAGTGTTCGGTGCATATGGAGAGAAGAGTGTTTCTGCAGGTGGTTTGTCAGGCCCACTCACCTGCGTGAGGGACACCCAGAAATGCACACTGTCTTTTTGTCTTTATGGAGTTGAATGATGCTCATTCTCCGATTGTTCTCCGTTTTTGTCGTTCAGCATCAACTGCGGCAGCTGGAGGCTCAGAAGAGACAACAGGAGCTCATTCTGCGCAGGAGAGCGGAAGAGGTGACGTCTCGTTATCCAGTTCATTTTCACTATAATTATTGATTCAAAGCGGCTTTACAAATGGTGTGCGTGGACCGTACAGCTGTTAACCTGCATAATATGGTTAATCTGCAGTTATACAATATAATCTGCTTTCTCAAAAATGTGATATCTATTCAGTGTTGGAGAAGTTACTTCAAAAAGTAATTAATTACATAATTGAACTCGGCACGTTGGCCTCACAGCAAGAAGGTCACTGGTTCGAGTTTGGGTCAGTTGGCGTTTCAGTGTGGAGTTTGCATGTTCTCCTCGTGTTGGCGTGGGTTTCCTCCGGGTGCTCCGGTTTCCCCCACAGTCCAAACACATGCGCTATAGGGAAACTGATTAACTAAATTGGCCGTTGTTTATGAGTGTGTGTATGGATGTTTTCCAGTACTGGGTTGCAGCTGGAAGGGCATCCGCTGGGTAAAACATATGCTGGTATAGTTGGTGGTTCATTCCACTGTGGTGACCCTTGATAAACAAAGGGACTAAGCCGAAGGAAAATGAAAGAATGACAATTTTGATGGAATGGACTTGCAGGGACAGATTTTGTAAGCTACTCAGGAATTTTAAGCTACTCCTTCCTCACACCGAGACAAACATAGTTCCACTTCCCTTTCCCATCTCTTTGATTCAGATAACTGCGCTGAGACGACAGGTACGGCCGGCATCAGGCAAGGCAAACCGTAAGATCAGTTTACCAGAGCCGCTGCAGGAGTCTTCACCCCGCACAGGCTCCGTACGACCACACACCCCAGGCGCCACGGCTCCTAACGGGACAAGGTAATGTGTGTTCAGCTTATTAGGGTTCTCAAAACACCAGCTTCAATAACGTTCAGGACTGAAATTCATAATAGTTTGACGATTTCCCGCTTGCATTTTAAGCCATTGTGTTCACATGCTCAACACGTACGCCTGTGATTGGCTACAACGATCATCTCAGAGCACGTACGCATATACACCAGAGAATGCGAGCACCTTTAAATGCTCCAGTGCTGCTAATGTTTTAGGTTTTACATTTCACTGAAAATATTTCCAATGTCATTTAACCTAAAATTACAGCTTTTTGTCTAATTGCGGCAATCTTTGTGGTGTTTCTTGTGTTGTTTTGCTGTGACAATACACTCATATTTGCATCTTACATCTTAAAGAGCCCCTATTACACATTGAAAAGGGTCATATTTCGGTTTTATGGGTCTCCAACAACACACTGATCTGTATGCAAGGTCAAAAAACACGTTTATGGTCTTATAATATGCTTTTACTTTTACCTAATTATCCCAGCGACTCCCATATGAATCGTTCAGCGATTCATTTGTTCCCAAACCCCTGCTTAGCGCTAAGCTAATCTGCGCTGATTGGACCGATGACAGCCTGTTGCCATTAATCGACAGCGTTCAGCGCGAGACAGTAAAATGCCCAGCGTGGTTTATCAAGCCCCCGGGTCGCCAACATTGGTATAGGATCCGATCGCAGCGGACGCCTGAAACACGCTTCAAAGTAAACTTACTAACACCACAGTAAACAGTACCCGCTTCTCAACAGTGTTATTCAGACACCTCAGCGGCGAAAGCAGTGCAGTTAAACACTAGCATATGTATGACATACATTCAGTTTTAATCCACACAGCAGCAAAAGCTGAACTATTCTGAACCTTGACCGCTGCACGTGTGTAGGATCAGCTAACGGTGGCCATAGCAACGACAAATGGCAGTGGAACGAGCTCACGAAAGCATTTAAATCTGTAAACAAAGCAGCACGCGTCGCGTTTACAACGTGGCATTAGACGCGATATGAGAATATAAAGAGTTAACCTGATACAGTACACGCGGTTACTAGTAACAAAACATGTAGATCAATTCTATTTGCAGTCATTGCTGTGGCACCTCATCCGTGAACAGCTAACCTGTACTCTGCTTTTCTAAACGATCACATCCCCAGCCGGGAGGTTGTAGCATCCTCTGTCCTCTGCCAAGCTATCTCTGCGGGCTCCCGCTCTCCATTCGCAAGCCTTTTCAGTGCTGCTCACCAGCCCGAAGCCCAGCGTTCAGCAGCCTGCCGGTGTACCTAATAATTTGTCCATATTTGCCTGCACCCCTGGTGTCTTGTCTGTCCATTACAAGATGGAGGAAGAAACTAATGCATGAGCTGTGTAGTGATAGATCGCTTATTGTAAGCGTGCAGATTTTTGAACGACTCCTTTCCCCTCACACTTCCAATGATATCCAGGTAAACACAGCGTCTTCATGAGCGTCTTGCTGCTGTGTTAGTGGGCGGGGCCGCAGGTTTGAATTTTGCTGGGTCTGCACGCGGAACCATTATGTTTCGTAACGACGTCACGCCGAAACGACTCGTTATCAAGACGATTCATTTAAACCACTATGAGTCGACTCTTTTATAGATGAATCAATAGTTTTAAAAACTGTCCACTTTCAGATTTAAGCTTTAGCTGGATATTTCACTTCACTATAAGCTGTGTTACACACTACATGAAGGTCATTTTCAAAAACCCATAATAGGGGCTCTTTAATTCTTCATTTATTTCTGAGCAAAAATCATTGTTCTCTTTAATTTACATAAATAAACACTGAAAGAAGCAAAGAGAGACACAGAAGTGTTTATATCTTAAACCTATAGTCTACTGCGTCATGTTTGATACATAGCTGATGCATTGATCAGGACTGTAAATGATCAAATAAACAGCACTTTCTTCAACAATAGCATTAGAAGATATGCATTTTGGGCGCAAATAAGACGCAACTTTAGCTGACTCACCCTTCCCTTATCAACCCCTGCTCGCAATAATCAGTTGTCTATACCAGCTAAAAGTGACAGCCTGGAGAATAAGGGAATACGAGAGTTGGGAGACTTGTATTTTGAAGATTTGTTCGCAAGCTTCAGCCAGCAAATTTCTAGATTTAGTTTAAATGGATCAGACTTTTTTCTGATACTTTCAACTACGCGACTTCGCAAGAACACGCACAACTTCATTCCCACATATCCCAACACCTAGCAGGATAGACCTGATCATTAAAGCCAAAACTTCGTCAAGAGGCCGTATTTCATATTTATATGATTTACTCTCCCCAACTAACGAATCTATCTAGACTGGGTATCAGAACTTCAATTGACAGTACATAATATTAGACAAGATATTCTTCAAGACACTTCTATACAGCTTCAAGTGGCATTTAAAGGCTTAACTAGGTTAATTAGGTTAACTAGGCAGGTTAGGGTAATTAGGCAAGTTATTGTATAAAGATGGCTTGTTCTGTAGACTATCGAGAAAAAAATATAGCCTAAAGGGACTAATAATATTGACCTCAAAATGGCTTTTAAAAAATTAAAACCTGCTTTTATTCTAGCCGAAATAAACCAAATAAGACTTTCTCCAGAAGAAAAAATATTATCAGACATACTGTAAACATTTCCTGAATCTGATAACCATCATTTGGGAAATATTAAAAAATAAATGAATTCAAAGGGGGGCGAATAATTTTGACTTCAACTGTGTATATACAGTATATATATAATTTGTATCTATTTACTAGAATTTATTTATATATTTGTTTAAAATTTTATTATTATTATAATTTTTTTTTTATCACTCCGTCATCTGTTATATGTTTTACAAGAAGACTGTATGTATGGGTGGGATGGGTGGGGGGTTTTGGGGTTAAATGTTTATAAAAGGGTTTAAAAAACCACAACAAAAAAAGCATAAATTGGACATTTGTATACAACGAATGCTATTCACTCGTGTTTAATAAATAAAGTTTACAAAAGAGAAAAAAGAAGATATGATGCATTTATTTGCTCAATTTATCAGCTTTATGGGCCTACTACACTGCTAAAGTTTGTCCAGCATAAAAGGACACATCTTTAATCCCATCTCTCAAGACAACTTAACCCACAATTCTATTTTTGTACCCCTACCCCTTCTCTTTGGCCCTTAAAAACGAATGTCAAGGGGAAGGGCTTCAAAATTTACCCCTAACAAATGGGACAGCACTACAGCACCAGCACACGTCATCATACGTCATCACAATCTCTTGCTTCATATGAGATCAGACGATGGTGACTGCTGTAGTTATTCCAGTTGTGTTGTTTTTTGGTGTTTATCTTCAGGAAATCACTGAAGGCAGATATTATGTTATCATAATAATCTAATGTGGCAATAAGATTGTAACTGTACTGTGTATTTACACAGTGGCCGTATTCATCTGTGTAAACACACGAAAACAACATTAACATTATAGCAGACACTGTAAAAGCTCATTCTCAGACACTAGACTTTTCTGACAGGGTGTTCGAGTGTCATCGAGTGTCAGAATGTTGTGGGACTGCTGTACAGGAGTTATTATTAGCGATTATAGATCGCCAAATTTAGCTGTTTTTATAAAAGCATGACGGTAAAACACGAATGCGGTTATGAATATATTAAAACGTGTTTGTTTGTTGTAAAAATTCATAATAATGACAAAAAATACTAATTTGTGGCTCTCCTTACTTCCGGGTGCAGCAAAACTGCCGCTGTAGCTGGTGTATTCTGGGAAATTTTCTTACCCCTTGGTTTCGAGTGTGGTCCTGAAAAATCTTCGTTCGAAGGGTTATTCACCCCTTCTCCTTAGCCCTACACCTTCAAGCTAAAGAGAATTGGGAAACCAGTACCCCTTCACATGAAAGCGCAAAATGAGGGGTAAAGGGGAAGGGCTAACGGGGAGAATTGGGATTAAGCCTTAGAGCGTATACATTGTGTTCAAAATATTTGCATTGTGTCGAAAAAAGTGAGAAAAGCTCAAAATCCTTATACTATCTTTTATTTCAATACACACAAATGCATTGGGAACGCTAAACACTCTAGTCTAAATCAAAGCAAGTAGAAAAAGAGTGGTTCAATTAGAGCTGGGCGATAATTCGAGAAAGAAAATTATCACGATATATATTTTTTCTCATAACACGATAATGAAAGTTTGATAAATGCTCGATATTATTTATGGACTATGCATAACGCTGCACAGGCATTTTGCAGCCTGCCCTTCCGGATGACGCACATAGTACAAGTGTACAGCCATACAGTGTTAGTCGCACTTGGAGGAGGAAGTCAAAATTAGATCAAAATAAGGTCACAGTTACAGACGTCGTTGACAAGAAACGTCACTAAACTTCAGTAGTCTGGAGCTACTTAGTTATTTGCAATCCGACACAAAACAGCAACGTGCACTGCAAACTGCGCAGACGACTCAAAATCAGGCAACGCCACAAACCTGTTTCATCATTTAAAACACACCCCCCTTATGAAGATGCTAAGAATTTACAGACCCAAACAAGGGTTGGTAAACCAGCGCAACTACCCAGCAGAGTCTCAAGTCATCATTTTCGAAAGCCGTACCTTACGAGAAAAAACTAACCAAAAAGACAGCTATACGACAGATAACACAATCTCAATGACTAATGTTTAGTAGTATAACCGTAGTTTCTGAGAACTGCTTCACATTTATGTTGCATGGAATCAACCAACTTGGCACCGTGGCGCAGGTACCACACACCACAATTCCTCTGCATTTCTTGGTTTTGCCTCATAAACAGCATTTTTGATGTCAACCTACCGGTTTATCTATTGGGTTTAGGTCTGGAGACTGGGTTGGCCACTCCATATCTTCAATTTTGTTGGTTTGGAACCAACAAGCTGCTCGCTTACTGGTGTATCTGGGTTTTTTAAGGGCATTTCCTCTTCAGCATAGGACAACATAACCTCCTTAAGTATTGTGATCTTCTCAAATTGATCCAGGAATTGTGGTGTGATATACCTGCTCAAAGGTGCAAGAAGCAGATGCTAGAGCAGTTCTCAGAAACTATGTTTATACAACTTTTACAATTCATGCATTTTTCAGTTAATATAGCAAGCATTAGGGGTCTTCATTCTAATTATCTGTACCAGTCTTCTATACTATAATGGGAATATAATTCCTTTGCATTTGTTCACCAAATATCTCTGCAAGTAAAACTGAGCTGCTTTATGTTCTGCATTCTCAATATAACTGCACATCGCAGTATTGTGACGTTGGCTCACATATTGGATTAGAAGCATATTCATTTTTCGAATATCTAATTCACGTTTTTATACTGTACTTCTGAATTTATGTAACTCATAAAAAAGCTCCGCGATGCAGTGGCGCAGTAGGTAGTGCTGTCGCCCCACAGCAAGAAGGTCGCTGGTTCGAGCCTCGGCTCGGTCAGTTGGCGTTTCTGTGTGGAGTTTGCATGTTCTCCCTGCGTTTGCGTGGGTTTCCTCCGGGGGCTCCGGTTTCCCCCACAGTCCAAAGACATGCGGTACAGGTGAATTGGGTAGGCTAAATTGTCCTTAGTGTATGAGTGTGAATGAGTGTGTGTGGATACTTCCCAGAGATGGGTTGCAGCTGGAAGGGCATCCGCTGTGTAAAATCGTGCTGGATAAGTTGGCGGTTCATTTCGTTGTGGCGACCCCGGATTAATAAAGGGACTAAGCCGAAAAGAAAATGAATGAATGAATAAAAAAGCTCCTTTAAATATAGACCTGGAAGTGTAGTTAGTTAAAGTCTAATTCCGATCTCCATCGTCTCTTCCAGAAAGTACCAGATGAGGACTGGAGGAGTTTACTCCACCAGAACAGCTCGGGCCAAATGGCAGTCATTAGAGCGTCGCGTCAGTGACATCATCATGCAGAGGATGACCATCGCCAACATGGAGAGCGACATGAACCGCTCGCTGAAGGTGACCAGTGGATACCTTTGATTACATGCCCATCAGTAACTGCCTGAATCGCACTGCGAAAAGCTTTTCTTACTTAGAGTTTTTGTCTTGTTTCTGCTCTAGATGTCTAAAAACTTCAACTCCTTCTCCAACTAATTAACCCCTTACAGATTAGGGAATAAAAAAATAAGAAAAACAATACCAAATAAATCAATAAAAATGACTGCCATCATACATTATTTTTTTTACACCAAGTTACATTGTGGCGCGTTGTGGTTACCTCAATTGATGATAAGTTAATTAACCTATAATATGCATATTTAAATAAATTGTAATACTTTTCCACCTCTTCAGAAAAACATCAGACATGCAGTCATTTTAGAAATCTCTGAATCCATTGAGCCACCTTTTGAGGGCCTTTTTCCATCCAGTGCACTGTCATCATTTTTCTTGCAACCTGTAATAATATCCTTCGTAACTCTTGTTTCTTTTTTTTAAACATTTCTTTGGGAATAAGTTCAAATTAAATGAGTTTTCCCTTAAAACAAGTTACTGTAAATAATCTGTCTACGATGATCATATTTTAAAGGGAAAACATTATTTTGGCAGCTTATTTAGCTTGTTTTAAGAAAACAATCTCTTAATTTTGACTTATTTCTCATCTAAAAATTGCTCCTTGCTTTGAGAATTTTGAGAAATATGGACTAGAATCAAGACAAAAGCTCTTATGTAATAAAAGCATTTTTGTGTCTAATTTTAACTCATTATTTCTCAAAACAAGACCATATTTTTGCCTCGTCT
>CAIGQZ010032134.1:279315-297572 GCA_903798205.1 Danio tinwini | reverse complement strand
TTTTATTTAATTTAATTATATGAATTAATTTATTAATTTATTGTATTTTTATTTATTTATTATTAATTAATTTATTTTTTCATTTATTTTTTCATTTGTATTTTATTTTTTATTTAGTTTAATAATATTAATTTATTTATTTATTAATGTATTATATTTTTATTTATTTATTATTCATTTAATTATTCGTTGGTTTATTCATTTATTTATTCATTTATATTTATTTTTTATTTAGTTAAAATAATATTCATTTATTTATTGTATTTTTATTTATTTATTTATTATTAATTAATTTATTTATTTATTCATTTATTTATTCATTTGTATTTTATTTTTACTTAGTTTAATAATATTAATTAATTTATTAATTTATTTATTGTATTTTAATAATTAATTAATGTATTATTTATTTATTTATTCATTCATTTGTATTTTATGTTTTTTATTTAGTTTAATAATATTAATTTATTAATTTCTTGTATTTTTATTATTTTAATTTATTTATAATTCATTCGTTTATTCATTTATTCGAACTGAAGAACGTTTTTGTGTCTCTTGCAGTTGTTTGGCATCAGATCTAATGAAGCTTTGTGGAGAAACCAAAGCCCGAAATAAGGTAACAAGTAGATAAATAATGATATAATATAAAATACACACATGTATACAGTACAGACATGCATTTTTCAATTTGTACTCTATTACAGTGTTTCTCAGACATGTTCCTGAAGGACCACCAGCTCTGCACATTTGCCATGTCTCCTTAACCAAACCCACCTGGTTCAGTTCATCAGCTCATTAGCAGAGATTTCATTAGCAGAGATTGAATGACCTGTAATGGGTGTGACAGACAAAGGAGACATCCAAAACATGCAGTGCTGGTGGTCCTCCAGGGACGTGGTTGAGAAACACTGCTCTATTATGCATATAGTCTCTATATAGTGCTCTATTATAGATTTATTATATAGTCTGCGGTCTGTAAAATGACATTTGATTATGAAATGATGTTTTGAATTAAATCTCTTCTATTTATTTACCTTAAAAAACTAGGTCATTATAATGTTAGATTAAACTTGAGAATAAAGTATTTTGAGAATAAAGTCATAATGTTTAATGTTGACGGTAAGTTTTGAGAAAAATGTAAAAATAAAATATGAAGAATAAACTCAAAAATTTAGAAAAATTGTGTTTTTTCGAGAAAAAACTTTACATTTTGAAAATAATGTCATTCAAAAATATTAAATAAACTTAAAAATTTAAGAAAAGTCTAAATAAAAAGTTGAGAATAAGCTCATAATTACTTAGAAAAACATTTTTGTTTTGAGGAAAAAACAAAAATTTTTAGAATAATTTTATTTTTAAAAAAATTACACATTTTAAGAAAAATGTCAAAAAATTATAATAAACTCAAAGGTTTTAGAATGAAGTCATGTTTTGAGAAAAAAATTACTTGTTAAATTCACACAAAAATGTTGAAATAAAATGTTGAGAATAACCTCATTAGGTTTTGAGAAAAAACTCAATACATTTTGAGAATGATGTCTTTAAAACGTCAAAAAATGTTAAGAATAATTTTTTGGGCAAAAAAAACATTTTTGTTTTGAGGAAAAAACATTACATTTTGAAAATAACGTTAGTTTGAGAAAAACAAAAAACTCAAAAAAAGTTTAAGAATGAAGTCATGTTTTGAGAAAAAATGTGTTAAATTCATACAAAAATGTCGAAATAAAATGCTAATGAGGTTTTGAGAAATATTTTCAAATTTTGAGAATATTAAAACTTAATGTTGAGAACATTAAAATGTAGAGAATGACCTCATAATTATTGAGAAAAAACATTTTGGAAAAAAACAACTTAAAATTTTAAGAAAAATGTCTAATTAAAATGTTGAGATAATCTCATAAAATTTGAGAACGAAGTCATAATGTGTTGAAATGAAATGTTGAGAATAAACCTTATTAGGTTTTGAGAAAAAAACTCAATAAATTTTAAGAATAATGTCTTTAAAACTTGAAGTTTAGGAAAAATGTCAAAATAAAATATTGAGAATAAACAAAAATTGTTACATTTTGAGAAAAATGATGTTATTTTCAGAAAAAAAAACATTTTAAATTCAGAATTTTACAGTAAGATTAATGTAAATCTTGACATTTATACATTCATATCATCTGCATGTGTTTAAGTGTATTATTAGTATCAAGTATAAATGTATAATTACTTGGCCCAAATATCAAAATGCTTTTATTGACATATTTTTATATTAATGCTTGGCCCTAATCCTCTTCCATAGACATATTAAAGATTACTCCAACTAAATTCCAACCCTTTGTTTTACAATATGCTGGATGCAGGCTCGCAGAAGAACCACCACCCAGATGGAGCTGCTGTATGCCCACTCTGGAGACCCAGATGCCCCTCCGGAGGATTTCTCTTCTCCTCTGCTGCCTGTGGTGGAGAGTCCTGAGGGAAATAAAGAGCTGACACCTGCTCCCTACTTGGGGGACAGAGAGCCAGTAACCAAGACTAATGCTGTGTAAGTGTTCGCTGTCTTAGGTTTTTGCAACACAGGCTCATTTGGGTACATGCTGGAGGCTACATATTTGGCGAACCACAAATACCTGCTTTGGAATACGTCCTGTAAGACGAATGCTAAGGGGCGATATGACATGGCTGACAACTTCTGTTTCTTTTCGCAACCCCACTGACAGCTTATCCTCCGAATGGGCAGCTTATCTGGAGGGGTCAGTTTGCTCAGTAGCTCACCTGGTACAGCATAGCAGAGTGTGATTTGAGTCCATTGAAAGACAGTTCCAGAAAAAAAGCAGTGTGAAATCGTGGTAAAAGCCTGTGGTCTAGTTTCTAGTTTGCCAACACTATCGGTGGGGTTTGGGGACGGAGGTGTGTGAGTCAGTCGATCGCAATATATGCAGAACAAGGCAACCGGCTTCTCACTGATGGTAAATAATTAACATTTCACAAGGCACATGTGTTAAGGAGGGTTTGTTTGTCTCTGTCTTTCCTTTATTTAACATTACACACATTCTAATACACATTCCAGCCAATCTGAGGTGATGTTTTTAAAGTGTTTTGTCTGCTGTATAGCTCCAGTGCCAGATCTCCTACAGCTACTGAAAGAAAGTCTCTGGACCGCTCCCCTCTCACCCGCAGAAGACTGCAGGACCGGAGCCAGAACCACACAGACAGATCCAGAACCCTGGACAAACCGTAAGAAACACCCTCATACACATTAGAACTGAGCGGCACAGTGAAGTTTCATGAATAGGCTACCTTATGCATACAGTTTTAACATGTATATATGCTTTCAGTTTTGTACAATTTTTAAGGTTAGGGTTACCTAACACTAACAAATATTTTAGCACATCAAAAGGTCCTGGAAGTTTGTCAAGTAAAAAAATGTATATGTACACACAGGATACCAGAATCAAAAATGATTTATTTATTTATTAATTAATTATTATTATTATTTTTTACTATTTTATTAATTTATTTACTTATTTGTTTGTTTGTTTATTTATTAATTTTATTTTTTTTATTTATTCATTCATTTATTTATTTATTTACTATTAATTATTTATTTATAATTTTTTATTTTATTTTATTTTTTATTTATTTACTATTATTTATTTATTTATTTATTCATTTATGTATTATTTTATTTATTTATTCATTTATTTATTTATTCATTTATTATTTTATTTATTTATTTATTTATTTATTTTGTTTTTTTATAATTAATTGATTAATTATTCTTTTATTTATTTATTCATTTATTTCTTTACTATTTTATTTATTTACTATTTTATTTTTTATTCATTCATTTATTTTTTTTTATTTTTATATAATTAACTAATTAATTTATTTATTCTTTTATTTATTTATTTATTTATTTATTTATTTATTTATTTATTCATTCATTCATTTATTCTTTTATTTATTTATTCTTTTATTTATTTGAGTATTTATTTATTTATGTATTTATTTATTTATTCTTTTATTTATTTATTTTTAAATAATTAATTAATTTATTTATTTATTTTTAAATAATTAATTAATTTATTAATTTATTTTTTATTTATTCAATAATTAATAAATTGATTGATTTATTCATTTATTTACTATTTTATTTATTTATTCATTCATTTATTATTTTATTTATTTATTATTTTATTGATTTATTTACTATTTTATTTAGTTATTTATTTATTCTTTTATTTATTTATTTTTATTTATTTATTATTTTTTTTATTCAATTATTCATTTATTTATTCGTTTATTTATTTATTTATTAATTGATTGATTTATTTTATTTCTTTATTTATTCATTCATTTATTATTTTATTTATTTATTATATTATTTATTTGAGTATTTATTTATTTATTCTTTTATTTTTATATAATTAATTAATTAATTTATTTATTTATTCAATAATTAATTAATTGATTGATTCATTCATTTATTTATTCTTTTATTTATTCATTTATTTATTTATTTATTTTTATTTATTCATTCTTTTATTTATTCAATTATTCATTTATTTATTCGTTTATTTATTTATTTACTCATTTCTTTATTTATTCATTTATTCTTTTATTTATTTACCAAATGCGTCTGAATCCTTTAGCAACCTCCCAGAAGCTCATAATGAAGCACAAATGAAGCCCTGTATTATGTTTTGACCGGTTGTTCAGTTTTCTTTGCTCTTCTGTTCTGAGGCTGTTGTATCAGAGACTCTAGAGGTCGCTTCTTATTGTATTATTGTAATTCATGAAATAACAGCTTCCATCTTTCTCCATTTCAAACCCTGTTGTGCCTAGAACTTCCCATGATTCAGTTCTCTCTCTGATCCTGCATTATTGTGGGAGTGGCGGCTCTTGCTGTGCTGCTGCCTACTCCGTTTGGACTCATATCCGCCATTAACGCCTTCGCTCATTCAAAAATACATAATTATACATTTCTATTTTGGAGGGTTTCATTTATTATTTTTGATATGCAATCCATCATTCATTATCTCGCCCCACACACAAACAACATACAGTATCACAAATAGTGATCATAATTTGGTATCTTTAAAATACTTAAAGTGCAGCTAATCGGTATGTTAGATCACACTGTCCATGCCAGATAAATAAGATATAGCCCTGGTTGCCAGATCCTTTCAGAAAATGTCTGTTTTTCCGTGTATCCAGACAACAAGCCAGCAGAGCCGCCCAATACCCGAACATGTTAACCAGTAATCTGAATTAACAGTCTCCTATCAATATAGGAGTTGACTGAGAAAGCCAGAGATGAACACAAGTCATGATGATGAAGAAAGAGCAGAGTTTAATGAATAATCTTAGTTGCTTATGTTTCAGTGCCAGGACAAATCCAACAAGTGTTACCACAAGCAACAGCAATGGAAAATCAGTGCTTCACAACATAGTCCAGAGACAACACAGACCTTGAAATAGGTGGTAATATTAGGAAATAGGAGTATATTATAACAATATAGAGAAAATAAATAATAATAAAGCAGTAATTATAGGATAATAATAATAGGATAAATAAAAAGTAATTAAACGACAAATAATAATCAATATTAATTAAATCATTAACTAATGATCCATAAAATGATCATTATATAAATGACTGACTAATCATTCATTCATTTTCTTTTTCGGCTTAGTCCCTTTTTTAATCAGGGGTCACCACAGCAGAATGAACCGCCAATTTATCCAGCATATGTTTTACACAGCGGATGCCCTTCCAGCTGCAACCCAGTACTGGGAAAATGACTAATCACGTGATTAAATAAAATAATTAAACGAAGAATTAATGAATATAAACAAATGAAAATAAAACAACACAAATGAATGGTGCTTTCTTAAAACAACACACACACAAGTTTGCTAGAAGGATTCTCAGATCCTTAGTTAGATTCTCCAGGTATTTACTGTACACACAGAACAGACTCATTATTTGTAAATGTGTTTCCATCATTGTTCATGTGCAGTTTATGTGTTTTTATGCACATTTTCTAAATTTATGTGCATTAAGTGTTTTTTTTTATGTGAAATATCCAAAATGTGCATAGAAATGGGTGATAGTGTCAATAATGACAGAAACAGTTATTTTAAAAAGTAACTAATTACAATATTGCATTACTTCCTAAAAAAGTAAACAGTTTCATTACGTTTAAGGAAAAGCAATGCTTTATGTTGCTCGTCTGGAGTTCTGTTTATAAAACTTGTGTGTAGAAACCTTCTTAAAACTGAATGTACGGCTGAATATGTAATAATGGTTATGGCTAGTGATGTAGCGGATCACAAATCTCACAGTTCGGATCACATTATGTTTTTTTAGTCACGGATTGGTCTATTTTTGGGAATTTGCTTTCATTTGCTTTTCATTTATTACAGAAACAGCACTGCAGGAAACTTTTAGTTTGAACAAACAGAACTTAGAAGTTGTAATTTTATTAGAAATCAAATGAAGAATTAAATCAGCTCAATAACAATACATAGTCAATATTCAGTACTGTGAAGAATTCACTGTTACTACTGCTGTTGCTGATAACGCTAAATGTAGAAATCTAACATTATCTGTACAACTCATATTTATTTTCAGTCTCATCTTCAATAAATGAATCAGTCATTCACTCATAAAACTTCATCTTTCATTGCTAGATGATCATTTCTGAAGAATTATTCAGTGGTGTGTTTTTGATGGCTGGTTGTCGCCACCTACTGGTTAAATAATGTAATTGTTGCCTACAACTTTCATTTTTAGCGTCAAATTAAATGCAGATGACGGTGATTTTAATCTTTACCATAAACATCAGAGGTTTCATCTTAACTATAAGCTGTTCTCCCAGTACTGCTGTGTTACTTGACTAACTTCATAACTAACTTAAAAGATAAAGACTGAATCTCTTTCTTGATTTTGGCATTTTCAGATTTGACTGCAGCGAGTGGAAGGATTAATAAATATATGCAAATCACTTTTTCTTAAAAGCAGGATTCGACAATAATGATGGCCCAATATTCATGCAAATGCGATGTTAGAATCAAGAAGCAGCATGACTGACAAATATAATCGTGTTCGTGCGGGCAAATGAAAGCCGGTTGATTACCGAATGAGAGGATAGTCACTCGCACCAACAACTGATTCCTTGTTGCACCAACAACTGATTCCCGTTTCCTTGCTTTAAACAACCGTGCCTGGAAACGCAACTGGTGTGATCGGTTCTATTTCAAATAGACTAGACAAATAGTGATGCTCATGCACCCACAGACCTGCTGCTTTCAGGAGCTCCAGATTGGTGTTTTTGTAAGCAGCACCGGTTGCTTTCGCTTTAACCATTATTTAAACAGGATATAGGATATTAACTTCCCATTTATATGGTGTTTACTTTTTTTTTTTTAAGAAATGTTTTGTTAAAAATGTATAGTATACAGCTATATTTTGCTTGTTTTGGCACATTACTTAAAATTTGTCGCTAAGAAATAATTATTTATTTTTAGTGTGGTCAGAGATAATTTTGCTAAATACTTTGAGCTCTGAAAAGTCATGTGAAATAAAAACTAATTGTAATACAACATCATGAAACCATGAGCCATGTGCTCATGCACACTGAGCAAGTTTATACACGAAAAGTAAAATGAATTAGGAGGCACGTGGACATTGCACAAAATCTAAATCGAGTAATTTTAGCATGTCAAAGTCATATTTATGCATATAAAATATACAGGGAGTGCAGAGTATTTTGAGCACATCATCCTCTTTATGCATGTTGTTTTACTCCAAGCTGTATAGGCTCGAAAGCCTACTACCAATTAAGCATATTAGGTGATGTGCATCTCTGTAATGAGAAGGGGTGTGGTCTAATGACATCAACACCTTATATCAGGTGTGCAGAATTATTAGGCAACTTCCTTTTCTTTGGCAAAATGGGTCAAAAGAAGGACTTGAGAGGCTCAGAAAAGTCAAAAATAGTGAGATATCTTGCAGAGGGATGCAGCACTCTTAAAATTGCCAAGCTTCTGATGCGTGATCATCCAACAATCAAGCGTTTCATTCAAAATAGTCAACAGGGTCGCAAGAAGCGTGTGGAAAAACCAAGGCGCAAAATAACTGCCCTTGAACTGAGAAAAGTCAAGCGTGCAGCTGCCAAGATGCCACTTGCCATCAGTTTTGCCATATTTCAGAGCTGCAACATCACTGGAGTGCCCAAAAGCACAAGGTGTGCAATACTCAGAGACATGGCCAAGGTAAGAAAGGCTGAAAAACCACCACCACTGAACAAGACACACAAACTAAAACGTCAAGACTGGGCCAAGAAATATCTCAAGACTGATTTTTCTAAGGTTTTATGGACTGAGGAAATGAGAGAGAGTCTTGATGGGCCAGATGGATGGGCCCGTGGCTGGATCGGTAAAGGGCAGCTCAGACGCCAGCAAGGTGGAGGTGGAGTACTGGTTTGGGCTGGTTTCATCAAAGATGAGCTTGTGGGGCCTTTTCGGGTTGAGGATGGAGTCAAGCTTAACTCCCAGTCCTACTGCCAGTTTCTGGAAGACACCTTCTTCAAGCAGTGGTACAGGAAGAAGTCTGCATCCTTCAAGAAAAACATGATTTTCATGCAGGACAATGCTCCATCACACCACAGCGTGGCTGGCAAAAAAGGGTCTAAAAGAAGAAAAACTAATGACATGGCCTCCTTGTTCACCTGATCTGAACCCCATAAAGAACCTGTGGTCCATCTTCAAATGTGAGATTTACAAGGAGGGAAAACAGTACACCTCTCTGAACAGTGTCTGGGAGGCTGTGGTTGCTGCTGCACGCAATGTTGATGGTGAACAGATCAAAACACTGACAGAATCCATGGATGGCAGGCTTTTGAGTGTCCTTGTAAAGAAAGGTGGCTATATTGGTCACTGATTTGTTTTTGTTTTGTTTTTGAATGTCAGAAATGTATATTTGTGAATGTTGAGATGTTATATTGGTTTCACTGGTGAAAATAAATCATTGAAATGGGTATATATTTGTGTTTTGTTAAGTTGTCTAATAATTATGCACAGTAATAGTCACCTGCACACACAGATATCCTCCTAAAATAGCTCAAACTAAAAACAAACCAAAAACTACTTCCAAAAATATTCAGCTTTGATATTAATGAGTATTTTGGGTTCATTGAGAACATGGTTTTTGTTCAATAATAAAATTAATCCTCAAAAATACAACTTGCTTATAACTCTGCACTCCTTGTATTTTCACAACAAGAAAATTGTGGCTAGTGAAACTGGTGAGTGGCTAGCAATGTTGGAAATCTACTAGCCACACCGGCTGGTGATCAAAAAAGTTAATGTCAAGCCCTGGTTATGACATAATTTGACTACAAACAGGAAATGTTCATGGGCTGATGACATCACCACATTGAAATGAGCTATTGTAGAAAACTCTGGTGGTTATTTTGGGAATAAATCCATAAGTGTATTAAATCCATCATTATTGCAGGTCTGTCAGGACCTCGATTTAACGTCTCATCCAAAAGAGGGCGCTCACTGAGCAGTATAGAGTCCCCTTCACTATACTGGGGCATCAGGACCCTCACAGACCGCAGGTTGAGCAGCCCCTGCTGATTTTACTAACACCACTTCCGGCAGCAACCCATGTTATTAGTTCATAATCTCTCTCAATATGGAGCCAAAAAAAGTTTGGGAAAAAAATAGCCGCCCTTACTTTTTAGAAATGTTACTAGCTCTCCAAGTATGTAACTGGCATTACTTGTAATGTGCTGTAACGAACTCCTACTGAAATGAATGGCTGCTGAGCAATAAGTGCTGTCTAATGATAGAGCTTACTAGGGTTTGGAGACGAGAGTGTTTATTATGTGCTTTGTTTTGAGTGCTTCACGCATTAATATGTTGTGTTGTTTTTGTTTGTTTGGTTTAGAGGTGTGGCAAGCCCAGCTCTAGCCACCCGTTCCAGCCGAGCCGCCAGACTGCAGTGTGTGCACGTGGCCGAGGGTCACACTAAACCCCTGCTGTGTGTGGACTCAACCGATGATCTGCTCTTCACCGGCTCAAAGGGTCAGAGAATCAACTTTAGGAGTATTTATGTAAAGATTTAGCATCATAAACGGGCCTCTAGTACAGTAAAATTACAAAAGGGCAAACAGGAGGGGTCCAATTTCGCTACATGTAAAAGTGTATTGTTAAACCCAGCAGTCAACTTTACTGCAGCTAAACTCCAAAACAGTGGAGTGAGGTTTCTTGTTTGCTATACAAGAATGGTAAATAAGCATTGAACTATATCCACACTCACCCGGTTTGTTTGCTCTTCCCTCTCAGACCGCACATGTAAGGTGTGGAACCTGGTTACGGGTCAGGAGATCATGTCTCTTGGAGATCATCCCAGCAGTGTGGCGTCCGTCCGATACTGCTCCAGCCTGGTCTTCACTGTCTCCACTGCTTACGTCAAAGTGTGGGACATCCGTGACTCTGCCAAATGCATCCGCACCCTCACGTGAGTCAATCCGCTAGTGTCTCATTAGCTATGTTTCCGTCCAAAGATGCACATCAGCATAAAACATGTGTGAATAAACCACTCTGATGACAGACTTTAGCTCAGGGATGACCAAAACAACATTTCAGATGTCTTACTATGTGGTCAGTCTGCTGGTTTCTACATGAATGCCATCTTTTTTGCACATTTTTGTTATTCCATGATCTATTAAACTAAATCACATGACTTTTTTTAATGCGTAACCTGGAATTTATTCCATAAACGTGTTTACATCGTAGTTTATGCACACTTTTTTTGTTATAGGATCCATTTTTTATGCTTATTTTCATAATGTGAGCATCTTATCATTTAAATCAAGCATTTTTTTATGTGATATTCCAAAATGTACATAATACTAAATAATAAATACATGTATTAAGAGCCAGTGTTCTCTGGAGGTTGTAAACGTTTGACCTTCGGTTGCTCATTGTTAGCTTTCTGCCTCCCCTTTAGGTCTTCTGGACAGGTGTCCCAAGGTGACGCATGCGGGGGCAGTCCTGTAGCCATCCCACCAGGAGAAAATCAGATCAATCAGATCGCCCTCAATCCTTCTGGAACATTCCTGTACGCTGCGTCAGGCAACACAGTCAGGATGTGGGACTTGAGGAGGTATTGCTTGATTTTCTTCTAGGTGCTAAATATCTGTGCCATCCTTTTAGTTCAGCTTAGCATGAGAATTGTCAATGGTGTTTGTGTGTGTGTGTGTATGTTTAGGGGGTAAACAAACCCAAAAACTCAATAAAAGTTGTGTTGAAGTATATTGTGTCTTCACAACTGAACATCGATATTGACAGAAACATTGAACTATTTACCAAGCTTGGTTGTAAGTGCTGATGGCTAGGCGTGGGACGATAACCATTTTCAAGGTATACCGCGGCTTGGAAAAGTCAAGGTTTTAAAACCGGCAAATTTTTCTGTAATACCGTTCCTAAGGTATGTGTAAGATTTTTTTATTTACCTTTTTTTGTAGTGTTTAAGGACAATAGTATCTCTAGAAAAGATCTCAGAAGATGCTGTTGTAAATTGTGAAGAAATCTGTGTTTTTGAAACAGAAGTCAAGGATTCACTTGAATTATTTAGCCTGACATGATTACTGCTTCAAAATACTAAAAATGTTTCTCAAAATAAAACATATTGTGTTCAATGTGGGAAAAATTTGTGTTTTTTTACCAGCCATTTAAAAACAATCTATTTTAAAGCAGTGATCACAATACCGTGAAACTGTGATATTTCCTTTTCGCTCTTACCAGGTCAATCGGTCAGTCGGTGCTTTTGAAAACACTATCGGTTGGGTTTAGGGAAGGGAGTGGGTTGGGGGATTGGTCGATCATTTTACCTGACGCATTTTCACTGTTAAAATATGATGCATCTCACTTAAGTTCATTTGGCTTTGCTAAAGCTCCGCCTTCTTTGATTTCATTGGTTGCCTTGGGCACTTTGACAATGTTGAGCGCTGTCAGAAGTAATTCATCTTTAGCAAAAACACTTTCACTGCTGAAAGTCCAAACACTGAAGAGTAATCCATCGATGCGCAGCTCCAAAAGTCCCAAACCAAGCAGGCCAGTAGCGACAGTGGAGGACCAAACTTCACCAATTGACTGAAGTGAAGGAAAAAACCTTGAGAGAAACCAGGCTCAGTTGGGCATGACCCTTTCTCCTCTGGCAAAACTTCTTATGTAAGTGGAAAGACTTGCGAGAAAATGGTTGAAGACAATCTACGAAACAAGCCTCTTCCTGTTGACCTTGAATTTAGGAAACAGTGGTGGACGCACTCCATTAAAGACATTTAAAATTTCATTGGTAAAGCGTTATTAAAATTTGATTCAAATCTAATTTCCTGCAAATAAATGAATGAACAATAACAACAAAGTGTGGCCAAAAACTGGGAGTTATATCCAAAAACACTTCCTGTCCAATACTTGCATCTTATGGCACTTCTCGTAAAGAGCAGGGGTGTAACCCTGGTGTCCTGGCCAAATTCCCTCTATCAGCCCTTACCGATCATGGCCTCCCAATCATCCCCATCCACTGAATTGGCTTTATCTCTGTCTCTCTAATCCACCAATAGCTGGTGTGTGGTGAGTGCACTGGCGCCGTTGTCCTGTGGCTGCTGTCGCACCATTCAAGTGGATGCTGCACACTGCTGGTGGTGTAGAGACAAACCCCCCTCATGATTGTGAAGCGCTTTGGGTGTATGGCCATACACAATAAATGCGCTATATAAATACACATTACTTACTTACATACCTTGCGCCTCATTGCACTGGGTATATGGTATATGATAGGGCCTGTGGTGTAAGAGTGTGACAGGACAATCAATTGTGTGTCTCAAAACAAAAACACCAAACTCCTTCATGACAATACCTGATCTGAAAGCAAATCGACTATGCTCATTGACTAAGCCACAACTAGGGTTAACCAGTTAACTGTGGCTACAAGTTCTCCCATTACCAGTGTTCAGTTTCCGAGTCTTAATTCTCCATTTCCACATTGTTTTCATTGTGTCCTCTACAGGTTTGTATCTACCGGGAAACTGACCGGCCATCTGGGCCCGGTAATGTGTCTGACTGTAGACCAGATGGGCAAGGGTCAAGATGTGGTCATAACAGGCTCAAAGGATCACACCGTGAAGGTATGTTTAGTCATCCTTACACGCTCTAACATAAGAGCCTCGGGGTGTACTTACACATTTCCATATGCTAATACACACCTTTTGGTTACAGCTCAAGCGCGATTACACAGCTTTTTATGGCTGCTTGAACACAAACAGTAGATGTGCATCCAGAAGCTATCAAGGAACATGGGCTTTGCTAGACTTGCTTTTAGTTTTGATATACCACTTAGCTACATACCTGCCAACATCTGTCTCCGAAATTCACAGCTGAGAACCGGGTTAGTAACTGTAGTATGGTGTTAGCAACTGTATTATGTATCGGGTTTCGGCGGCTGCTGCGATCGGATCCTATACAGAAGTTGCCGACCTTGTTACCAGAACACCCCATTAACACCTCGGCAACAACTCAGAACAACCATTTTTCATGACCTTCTCAAGCTAAGATGTGCAGAAGTATACTAAAACTGTGTAGCAACCATTCAGAGGAATTTCGCAACCACATAGCAACACCTTGGCAACCACTCACACACCATAATATTATGATTATGACTGATATTAAGGGACATGCTTGTGGGCTCTGCTAGACTGACATTTAGGTGGTGTATTTCTGATTCTGTTTATGGTCTGGTGTTGCAGATGTTTGACGTGGTGGAAGGGGCTCAAGGCAGCATCAGCGCCGCTCATCATTTTGACCCAGCTCATCAGGATGGGCTGGAGGCTCTGGCCATGCAGGGCGATTCTCTGTTCACTGCTGCCAGAGACTCCTGCATTAAAAAATGGGACCTAGCCAGCAAACAGATGCAAGAGGTAAGTACAGATGCGAGGATGGACAGCAATGACATAGCCTAGCGAGCTGCCTATATAAGCAGCAGTTTCCGGCATCATTCCCAAAGATAAATCATTGTAAAAGTGTTGCGTATGGTGGCCCAGTCACCTAGCATAACATGCTACACTTTTGCCCTCAATTCTTAGTGTGTGTCTAATGTAGCATGCTGTTAGCTTAGCTACATATATGCCAAAGACAACTTTTAATTAACAAAATTGTGTGTAAAAATGTGGCACAGTGCTATTCACTATTTATTTTATCAGCGTATTAGCATAACAGAGTTTCCTGCAGGCATTTCCGAATGACAGTACGAGTTAGCTTGCTAAGATTTTGTACAAAGTTTGTCCGACACGTCCACTAATTGTAGTAAATCCTCCACGAGCAGCATTCAGCTGATTTGTCTGCCTGTTTGTTGACCTTGCAGCAGGCAGAGAGGGCTCATTGCGATCCGCTGAGCTCTCTGGCCGTGCTTCCTGGCTCCAGTGCGGTGGTGAGTGGCTGCAAAGGCGGACTGCTCAAGTTCTGGCACACGCACACGCTCAGAGCTCTGGGAGAAGTACGAGGTCACGAAAGCTCTGTCAATGACATCTGCACCAACAGCAGTCAGCTCTTTACGGCCTCAGAGTGAGTGACGGGCATTTACACATCAACACACACATGCAGCTTACCATGCAAGTACTATTAGCTTACAGTTTCAGATGCTGAATGTAGTATTTAAAGTACATAACTCATCGTGTACACTACCATTATAACACCCTAGCCACTATGTAGCAACACCTTGCCAACTACTTAGTTCACCTTTACATCCACATAGCAACACTTTGATAACTCCCAAGCAATCACATAGTAATGCCCTATTAATTATCTAGGCAATCAATATGCTGAATCTACCTGAAACATTAGCCACCATGTGCTAAAAGCAGTGTTGTGGAGGTTACTTTGGAAATGCAATAGATTACAGATTACAAATGACCTTTTCGATTACTTTATAAAAGTAACTGATTACTTTTAGATTACTTTTAGGTTTCTAGTGGATATTTTCAACTAAATCATTTTCAAGCTTTTATACCAAGCAGGAGTGAGCTTACAGCAGCTCTGTTTGCTGTTAGGGTTTCAACATCTCTCATCACTTGAGTTTAAAGTACAGCCACCACAAAACCAGACCTTATAACAAAAACAGTTTACAAAATCTAAACTTTAGTTAGTTGTGCAGGTGATTTTTGTGGCATTTGCAATACAATTTTCATTTTTAAATCAAAGCCGCTTAAATCTAAATCAATCATATCTTTCAATTCAATTCATCTTTATTTGTATAGCGCTTATACAATGTAGATTGTGTCAAAGCAGCTTCACATGGAAGTTTCTGGAAGACTGGAAGTGATCAATAACACTGTCAATGAAACATGTGAGGCAGAACTGTTCAGTTCAGTTATTTACTGTAAATAATATGCTGAACTAAACAGAAACAAATTATAGTATATAACAGCACAAACTACAAATCCAATGAAGCCAGGTGTTACGCACTAACAATACTATAGTGATGTATAGTTAAGGGAAATGTTTAAGAATGAGCATTATATTGTATGTATTTCTTCATTAATAAATTACATAATGTATTAGCATTAGTACCTATCATGAACTAATAGTAATTACCATTGTATACTTTAGCCTTACTGTACACAGTTGAAGTCAGAATTATTCGCCCCCCTTTGAATTTGTTTTTCTTTTTTAAATATTTCCCAAATGATGTTTCACAGATTCAGGAAATTTTCACAGTATGTCTGATAATATTTTTTCTTCTAAAGAAAGTCTTGTTTTATTTCGGCTAGAATAAAAGCAGTTTTTAATTTTAACACCATTTTAAGGTCAATATTATTAGCCCCTTTAAGCTATATTTCTTGATAGTCTACAGAACAAACCATTAATATACAGTAACTTGCCTAATTACCCTAACCTGCCTAGTTAACCTAATTAACCTAGTTAAGCCTTTAAATGTCACTTTAAGCTGTATAGAAGTGTCTTGAAGAATATCTAGTCAAATATTATTTACTGTCATCATGGCAAAGATAAAATAAATCAGTTATTAAAGATGAGTTATTAAAACTATTATGCTTAGAAATGTGTTGAAGAAATCTGCTCTGGGTTAAACAGAAATTGGGGAAGAAATAAACAATCTATATAAATATATAGACCTCCTCTCCCTCAGTCATCTTTTCATCAAGGAAATTTCTCCTGTTAGCCTAATTGGTTGGCGTCGTCACTTACCAGAGCGAGAGGTGGCAGTAACGCACCAAAAAGTTTGCTGTCGACCGCTGAAAAACAGGAAGAAGAAGAAATCGTCATTCTTGCCATCATATGGATTTACTTTCATCGGATAGACACCGGCCTCACAGCTCCGTGAATATCGGTGGAGTCACTTATTGATCCGCGATCTGTAAATGTAGCTTGTGTGGACGCTACTTGACTAAAAAAATAGCTTCGCTATTGAAAAGCTTTTTGGTTTATAAAGTAGCGATGCTACCGCCACGCTATTGAGAAATGTAGTTAAAGGTGCAGTATGTGAGTTTGACACCCAGTGGTTGAACTAGGTATTGCACTCCTGAATCAAAACAAACGCAAGCGCGGGTTGCCAGATTTAGTACAGGAGCGAGTGATTTGCGCGAATGAGGCGGTGCGAATGACGCAGCGCAAGTTGAGTATTTCGTGTATCATGTGTTTTGTGCGAATCGCTCGAGATTCGCGCCACGTTAACCAATCAGGAGCTTGCTCTTGTGGGGGTCTGATTATGACAACCCTGTTGTTGGTGTCCTGGGGGAAAATCCTTCTGCTGACACCAAGAACAGTTCATCAAACTGGGCTCGGCTCAATCAGAAGCACGGCTGAATACTTCAATCATCCAGGTAGAGTTTCTGGAGGAGTTTATGAGCTCACAGAGCTGGGTGCACCTCTGAAAGGATCTAGTGGACTCAGACATGCTCCAAACAAATCAATTCTGTTTTTCAGCCCTCATAAAGCACATAAACACAATACAATCCATGTTAGCCATTTAGCACCGAAGCTAGAGTCACCGGGCAGACAGAAGCCCTGCCCATCACGCAAATCCACGTCTGTTGCTCAATGAATTTGGTGCGCGAATGAAGCGAGTAAACTCAAAATGTTCACGTGTCTATTTACGCGCGAATAGCGTAATTTAGCCGTGCGTTCCGTGTCTGGTGTGAACACAGCATAATGGATTACTGTGGCTGTGTCCGAAACCGCATACTTCCATACTATACAGTACTCTAAAATCAGTATGTGAGCCGAGTAGTATGTCCAAATTCATAGAATTGGAAAATCAGTATGCGAGAAGTACCCGGATGACTTACTACTTCCGGCGAGATTCTGAAGTGTGCATCCCATGTATGCTACTCTATCCCATGATGCCCTGCGAGAGAATTCATGAATGGGAGTGAAGCGACACAACTGACGCAGGTAGGTCACGTGACCATGACAACATGGCGGATGTAGTACGTACGAATTCCATTCATACTGTATAGAACGTACTTTTCTAACAGCCGAGTAGTACGTTTACATTCAAATACAGTGCCTACTGAGTAGTAGGCGGTTTCAGGCGCAGCCTGTTACTTTTATTTTGTAATTAAATTACGTAACGCTGTTACATGTAGCTAGTTACTCCACAACACTGGCTAAAACCAACGTTTACCTACATGCTAACTAACTACCCAGGCAAGTTACTACCCTAGCAACACCATGGCACCCACTGACAACACCTCGGCAACAAAATATCCTGCGTGCATAAAGCATGTAACTGTTGTTTTGTTTGTCCTCCAGTGACCGGACAGTGAAGATCTGGCAGGTGAAAGGCTGTTTAGAGGACGGCCTTCAGTGAAGCTTTTGAAGCTCCTCCACTAATGTGAAACTGAGACCGAGAGGAGACCCTCGTGCTGTGTGTTTGATCCTCTGCAGTCTTTAAGTGCCCTGATTGGCTGTTGCTGACCAATAAATGAGAGATGCTGGAGCTCAACAAGTGTTTGTTCACAAATGTGGCACAGTCCTAAAGCTGGCCTTTGGGCATCAAGCACGTGTGTGTGTGTGTGTGTGAGCGCCATGTTGACTGAACTGAACCCGTATGCTCTTAAATTATTTCTTAATATTGATGTCAACTCTTTCCAGTGTTTGTTGACCAAAGCTAGACCTGTGTGTGTGTGTGTGTGTGTGTGTGTGTGTGTGTGTGTGTGTGTGTGTGTGTGTGTGTG
>CAIGQZ010032134.1:224696-253270 GCA_903798205.1 Danio tinwini | reverse complement strand
GCAGGTTAGTGTATACTCCATCAGCTGTTTTAGTTTCTGTCAGCTTTGCATTTAATAAAAAATTAATAAACTATGCAGGTTCAGAGCAGTGTTTTCTGTCTAATTTGTAAGTTTTGTGGCAAGTAGCAGTGTAATAAGTGGGAAAAGGACATCCAGAGCAGTTGCTGATAAGCTTGTGAAGCTTTATTCTGTGATAACAACCTCCTGGATGTACTTTATCCCTAAGTTAATTGATAAACTGCCAATGATTTGTATAAACAAACTTAACTGATAACCTACATAACATGTTCTATGAGTGCAGGTCTCTAGTCAGAGAGCTGGAGCACTGGACCCTTTGACCGTCATGTATTCAGCATGTTTTGAATCCGTGGGTTGTTATTAAACTAATTAGTGAAATTGAATAGTAACACTTTATTATTTAGTTTTTGTTCTTTAATTAAACATCAAATTATAATTTGACATTTTTACAATAAAATAATAACGTTAATAACAATAAAAACGTTTATATTATAAATTATAATAATTTATAATATTTAATAAAATGACAAATAATTAATAAAAAGTATTTTTAATTACGTTTTGGTTTTTGGACAAAATGCATCCAGAATTTTTGGTTTTGGTTATTTTATTTTTCCTCAGTGCATACCTAAATGTTTCTGACTGTATTCACAGAGACCAGATGTTATGAATTATGACAGAATACTTCATAAACACCCACTTTATAGTGAGTTGACAGACTTTTTATGATTCTTATAAATATAAGAGAACTGCACTGAGAGGGCTACTTCACAGAGACAGAGTAGTAATATTCTAGTCAATGAGTTTAATCAAGTCTAATATTATTATTATTATTATTATTAGAGGTGGCTAAGTGGTTAGCACTGTGGCCTCACAGCAAGAAGATCACTGGTTCAAGTCTCGGCTGGGTCAGTTGGCATTTCTGTGTGGAGTTTGCATGTTCTCCTCCTGTTGGCGTGGGTTTCCTCCGGGTGCTCCGGTTTCCCCCACAGTCCAAACACATGCACTATAGGGGAATTGATGAACTAAATTGGCCGTAGTGTATGAGTGTGTGTGTGTGTGTATGGGTGTTTCTCAGTGGCTTGCCGCTGGAAGGGCATCCTCTGTGTAAAACATATGCTGGAATAGTTGGCGGTTCATTCCGCTGTGTCGACCTCTGAAATAGAGACTAAGCCAAAGGAAAACGAATGAATGAATTATTGATAATAATAATTTATTTTTCATTAATTATTTTTGAGTATTAAATTAGTATTAATTTATTCAGTATTAATTTACTGACAAATTTAATAAATGAACTAATTTATTAAAAATCATCCACTCATTAATTAATTAGTTACTTAACATTTATCTTCATTATTAATGGCTGATGCAGCATGTTCTTATAGTATTGTCAATATTAATATTATATTATGAATTTTACTGATTTATTTAGAATTAGTTTTATTTACTGACGGATTTTTTTATATATAATTTAATTCATCTTTATTTCTATAGCACTTTTACAATGTAGATTGTGTCAAAGCAGTTTCTCATAGAGGATTATAACATTACGAAAATGTAATATACAGTATAGAGGTCAGACTTTCTCATACAGAGCCTCATTGCAGTTAATGTTGGCTAGAGTTATGCATTATAGGCTTCAAATATAGAGAGAAATAACAGATGAAGCGAGACTGCAGTCTCATAAAGCATGTTGATCTTTCTGTCGAGGTGTCAGTGCAGAAATGAACAAAATAATAGGTCTAATACAAAATATGATAATAAAATATGGAAACATTATTAGATGGTAACTTCTGTACAGCACTCTGTAATAGTTAGCATGCTTTCATTTTTGTATTCGACGTGAAACGCACATTTACCAGGAGGAATGACCTCCCGCCCTACTCATAATTCTTTGTTCATACAGTATAGCCATATATATCGTCACCTCAGAATTATAAGGTTCTATCTGACATTTTTGTCAAAATTGAGTTATTGACATTCTTATTAAATGACAACTTTTATAAGTTGTTTACATTTTAAGATTTTTTATTTAAAAAATAAATGTTAAACACGTACTGTTTGCTATTGAATGCAAAAACTTTGAAGCTCAATATCTCAAAATCATTCAGAACGCAGAGAGAATAATTTCAAGGTGACGATATGGCTGTTACACAACCATAATACACTGTGATATAGTCTGGTTAGTTTGTTGGGTCGTTTTGCTTTCTCACTACAATGGATCCTCTCCAGAGTTTGTTTCAGTTAAGCTGAGACCACCTCATTCAGGCGATCTCAGACCGATTAATTTGACGCAGATCGAAAACGCGATTGCGGGATTCACATATGCCAAACGAACTGCGCTAACTGGGCAAACAAGCCCAGTTCAGGCCAGTAATGATGTTGTATACTGTCCTGAGCATCTCACACGCATGGCCCCGGGTCACTGGCCAGTCCTTATTGTCAAGCCCTGATACTGATTCATTATTCATATTTATTATTCATATTTATTATTCTTATTATTGATATTATTATTATTGTTGTTGTTATGTTTATTATTGTTATAATAATAATAATAATAATAATAACTATTAATAGTAATAAAAAAAAAAAACAATAATAACACAGTGGCACAATGAGTAGCACGATTGGTTGCAGCTGGAGGGTCATCCACTGTGTAAAACATATGCTGGATAAGTTGGCAGTTCATTCCACTGTGGCGACCTCTGATAAATAAAGGGACTAAGCCAAAAAGAAAATATATGAATCAATGAATATACTACTACTACTACTACTACTACTACTAATAATAATAATAATAATAATAATAACTATTAATAATAATAATAATAATAAACATATAACAACAACAATAATAATGAATATTAATTGTAATTATTATTAATATTATAACAGAAAAAATATAACAACGGCAATAATAATAATAATAATAACAACAATAATAATAATAACTATTAATAATGATGATAATAATAATAACTAATAATAATAAAAAATAATAATAATAACTATTATTAATAATAACAACATTAATAACAATACCTATTAATAATACATAATAATAATAATAAATAATAATAATAATAATAACATTATTTTTATTATTACTTATAATAATAATAATCATTTTTGTTCAGATAATTTTTTTATGCTTCTCAACATCTGCAAGGTCTTTAGCCTTAAAAACACAGAGCAGGTACATTATTTTACTGCCTTGTGTTTTTTGCTAATAATCCTGAGCTAATAAGACCCTTTGGTCTAAATGGAAGATGACAGGCACTGATTATTTCTGTGAACAAATAATTGTTCTCATATGTACTCTGCAATGGCCTGGGGATAATGAAAATCTGTCTGTAAATAAACTGTAAAAGCAAGTGGAAATATTGAAGGTGTTTTATGTACCACATGGATAATTGTGCTGTTGGGAAATAAGCTTGAGAGATTAAATATTAAAGTGCGACTAATGTTCTGCTTAGTCCTATGGGAAACTGAGTTAGACTGAGTCAGTGTCTTTTGCATTACAAGCTGGATAAAGAAGCTTTTTCCTTACAGAACAGTGTCATTCAGTTGAAACGCTCCTCTCCTACACAAAACATGTGTTTCCTTGTGTTTATTGCTTTAATAGAGTCTGGGTGGGTCACGGAAACATATGAATTCCTTCTGGATCTCTGATAAGTAACACTCAGCAACATGTTGTGTTGTTTTTAATCTGTGATTTTAAAAAGCAAATCATTCACACAGGCCTTTTAGGTATTTTAGGCAGAAGACAATTATAATAGTAGTAAAATAGTAATGCAATAGTGTTTGTTTATTTATTTACAAATATATTTATATTTTTATTAATTTATTTATTTTATCTTATTTACTAACTCATTTATTCATTTATTCATATTTATTATTAATTTATATTTTAAATCTTTATTTATTGTTTATTTATTTATTTTTATTTTCCTACTTATTTACTAACTTTTTATTTATTTAATTATTTTATTTTATACTTAATTTATATTTTAAATATTTATTTATTAATAATTTATTTGCTTCCAACTCTTATTATTTTAATTATTCATTTATATTTATTATTAATTTATATGTTAAATATGTAATTACAGTTTATTTATTTTTATTTATTTATTTACTTATTTATAACTCTTGTTTATTTATTTAATATTTATATTTATTATTAATGTATATTTTAAATATGTATTTATTTTTTATCTTATTTACTAACTTTTTTTATTTAATTAATTATTATTTAATTTATTATTTATATTTTAAATATTTATTTTAAGTATGAATTTTTTCCCCACATATTTATTTATTGTTTAATTATTGTTAATTTATTTTTATTTACTTTTGTTTATTTGTTTATTTATTTTTTTACTAACTCTTTTATTTATTTAATTGTATATTTTTTATTATTAGTTTATATTTCAAATATTTATTTGTTGTTTATTTGTTTATTTTTTTATTTATTTTCTTATTTACTAACCCTTTTATTTATTTAATTATTTATTTATATTTATTATTTATTTATTTTTTTATATTTAATACATTATTTATTTATTTTTATGTTCTTGGCCTATTTACTTTTTCATTAATAGTAAGTAGGTTAGTTAATCGTATATGCATTTATTTTCAAATTGTAACAATATTTACACCACACTATTTTCAATTTATAAGGGAAAACATTAAATGCGTTTTGGCATAAAGTGATATCAGCACATAAACTACTTTCCTATACTTTTTAATTCTTTATGCACCCATATATACTGTATGTGTAAATATATATTTGTAAAGGAAAGCAAAGGAATAACGATGCTGTCTATTTTACCTCTGTGTTGTGTAAGTATACAGCACACTAAGGAGTTAAGTATGTGTTGGTATTTTGAATTTATGTAGTAATGATTGACAAAGCTGAATGCCAGTACTATGGATTCATCTGAAAGGCACGCTATGACTAATATACTGGCATAAGAGTATTTGCATATTTAATTGATCATAATTAATTGAAAATGTCGTAACCACAACAATGTTAATGCAAATTGAATTATTGCACACAATTAGCCTGTAGGGTTTAATGGAAAGTGAAGACGTGTGAAATGTACATCCAAATTATGAAATTTGGCCTCGGTAATTACAATAAGTAAATAAGTAGAAAAATAGTTATATAGCATATTAAACATAAAGCCATCCAAAGTACTTAATGTAATAAATTATGAAAAATTGTGACTAAACTACTGCTATATACTTATCATTGGTAATAATATATTTAAATAACAAAATAATAATACTATTAATGATGATAATATTATTATTATTATTATTATTTTTATTATTATTATTATACATACTAATAATTTGTATAATAACAACAACTACTACAACAACAACAATAATTATAATAATAATAATAATAATAATAATAATAATAATAATAATAATAATAATAATAATAAATTTAAATAAATACATAATAATAATAATAATAATAAATGAATTTAAATAAATGAATAAAAATAACAATAATGATAATTAATAATAATAATAATAATAATAATACATTTAAATACATAAATACATAATAAAAAGTTTAAATATTATTATTATTATTATTATTGTTATTATTATTATTAGGAATAATAATAATAATAACAATAATAATAATAATAATAATAATAATAATACACTTAAATAAATAAATAATAATTATTATAAGTATTAATATTAATGATAATAATATGATGCATGTAAATAAATGATAATGATGATAATAATGATAATAATACATTTAAATAATAATAATAATAAGAATAATAAATTTAAATAATGATAATAATGATGATGACAATAATAATAAGAATAAATAATAATAATAGATTTAAATACATAATAACGCGTTTAAATAACAATAAATTAAATAATAATAATAAATTAAATAATAATAATAATAATACATTTAAATAAACAAATAATAATAACAATGATAATAATTAAAGTAATAATAAAATAATAATAATAATAATATATTTAATAATAATAATAATTAATAATAGTAATGATGATAATAGATTTTATTACATAAATAATAATAAGTTTAAATATTAATAATAATAATAATAATAATAATAAATTAAATATTAATTATAAAATTAAATAATAATAATAATAATACATATAAATAAATAAATAATACTTATTATATGTTTAAATAATAATGATAATAATAATAGCTAAAAATGTATAAATTTAAATAAATTAATAATTATAATTATACATTTAAATAAATAATAAATATTATTATTATTTTAAGTTTAAATAATAATGCTAATATGATAAATTTAAATAAATAATAATGATGATGATGATGATGATAATAATAATAATAGCAAAACATTATTAATTTAAATAAATAAATAATTATAAGTATACATTTAAATTAATAATAATAATAATAATAATAATAATAATAATAATAATAATAAAAATAAAATAAAATATAAATAAATAAATAAATATTAATAATAATCTATTAAATAATAATAGTAGTAACTTCACTATTCTTGGGGTCTTCTATATCGATTCAGGTGTGCCACTTTACATTTACATGTATATAAATAAAAAACATTTATGTAAACACTATTGCAATTACCACTTACATAGTATACTACAACATATTCACTATAGAATAGATAGAGAGCGGAGAATGTCAGATTTTTTATAGAATTGGAAATAGAAAGTAATTGTTAGTGTCACTTATCAATTGTAAAGCTCTTTGAGTGTATGGCAATACACAATAAATGTGCTATATACGTATATAAATATTTATTACATTGCATAGTGTTACGTGCACATACTGAACATAGAAACAATAGAGAAGCAATGAGTAAATGTTCATATTAGAAAGTCAGGGCAAGTCTATCACTACCTAATGCTGTTCACAAATATGCACAGGGCTCTTTGAAATTAACATTAAAGGTGCTGTATGTCAGTGTTTGACTCTTCTAAAGCATAAAAACACTATGCTATGTTTGCAGATATTTCAGAAACATGCCAAGTAAACGTTCTTGTTTATCTGAAAAACATTTCAGTTTGTTTGTATGCTGTCTGAGTTGTTCGTCTGAAACAATTACATGCGTTCCAATGGGAGTTATAAAAAGTCAACCACATATGGTTCTAGTTCTCTAAAAAGAAACGCTTTAAGGTTTGGAACCACGTGAGGGAGAGTAAATACTGAGCACATTTTCATTTCTGTGTGAACTAACCCTTTAAAAAATAAAAGGCTTGAGAGTTTCACATGTAGACAGGACTGTCCTTGCAGACTCACAGTCTACTCATGCAGTTTAAAGTCGTTATCTTCTGAGATCCAGCCTGCCAATTTATTATTCTCACGTCGCAACTTCATTAGGAGAAGCTCGTTAGAGACATTTTTAATAAGCTTTAGCTCAGGTGGAGGTGCTGGGGTCTCATTTATCGATCTGGAGGGTCAGAAGAGCAGCTGTAGACCTAGCTGAGCCCACTCTCACTCCCACTACAGCCAGAATCTTCAGATCACCTCCATATTTTTCCTTATTTCATCCCCATTTAATGGGGCAGTTCACCCAAATTTCACCACTCACTATTGACGTTTTAATTTTTTAATTTTGTTTTGTTCTGTGGAAGACAAAAGAAGATACTTTGAAGAATGTTTGAAAATTTTAGACATATGTCAGAGTAATTGGTGGTTCATTCCGCTGTGGCGACCTCTGATGAATAGAGATTAAGCCAAAGGAAAGTGACTGAATGAGTGAGCAAATATTCCATAGTAGGTCAAATGAATACATGTAAGTCAATGGTTACAGGTTTCCATCATTCTGCAAAATATCTACTATCAAACTGAACACGACTCGAAACTCAAATTGGTTTGAAACAAGTCAAGGGTGATTAAATGATGAAAGAATAACGATTTTTGGATGAACTATCCCTTTAAAATGGAGTAATCTCTCTGTAGTTCTCTTTGGGTTTTGTTATTTCACCACCTTTATTATTATTATTATTATTATTATTAATAATAATATTATTATTATTATTATTATTATTATTATTATTATTATTTATTATTTATTATTATTATTATTATTATTATTATTATTATTATTATTATTATAAATGACAGAAACACTATTCTGAATATATAATATTAAAATACACACACATTCTACTTGGGTATTTTGGAGAAGATCTATTGTAGATAGAACCAACACAACTCTCAATTAATTAATTTATGCTTGGATATAGACGCTTCAGTCCTGCGAAACATTAACCGAATAAATAATTTGCAAACAATAAAGAGGATTTTTGGATCAATATACAATGATATCTGATGATATTTGAGTAAATGCTGTATATATGTGACTCTGGACCGCAAAATCAGTGTGTATTTGTTTATAATGAGATTAAATAAACTGTGGCCTCACAGCAAGAAGGTCACTAATTCGAGTCCCGGCTGGGTCAGTTGGCGTTTCTGTGTGGAGTTTGCATGTTCTCCATGTGTTGGCGTGGGTTTCCTCCAGGTGCTCCGGTTTCCCCCACAGTCCAAACAAATGCACTACAGGGGAGCTAGATGAACTAAATAGTGTGAGTGTGTGTGTGTGAATAAGTGTGTATGGGTGTAAATTGCGGCTGGAAGGGCATTCGCTGTGTAAAACATGTGCTGGAACAGTTGATGGTTCATTCCGCTGTGGCAACCTCTCATAAATGAGGGACTAAGCCGAAGGAAGATGAATGAATGGTTATAGAGTAGAAAATAATTCAGGTTTGGAGTGACATACTGAGCAAACACTGACTGAATCCTTTAAATCGTGAGAGGAGTACAGGCTTGCATGTGGTAAATGTGTGTGTGTTTGTGCAAAAGCGTGAAAATCAGAGTGTGGGTGTGTCATTTACACGGTTTCCGGCCAGGAGATGCGTTTGAGATGATTATACCCAGTCCATCTTTATTTTGCTGTCCCGCTTTACATATTCATTCACATGTTTGGGTTTGTTTGAACAGGGGAGCTTAAGAGGTGTACTGTGGCATTAAAGGAATAATTTATTTATTTACACACCCTCCCGCCGTCCCAGAGAGTGACTTTCTTACATCTGTGGGACATAAAAGGAGGACTCTTTGAATAATGTATCGCTCTCATTTGGTATGCGGCTATACAATGGACACGTACGGTAGCTTTTAAGCTTCAAAAAAGCATGCTTGAACCATATGACTCTGTACTTTATGTCTTCTGAACTGAAGCTTTGTGTAACGAACGAATCATGAATCATTTAATGCTGTGTTTCAAGTGTTGATAGCAAAGTTTGATGTTACCAACATAATTCTACAATTTGGAGTTGTGTCTAAAAAGTTTATATATATATATATATATATATATATATATAGTCTATAAGTCTATAGATATAACCAATCAAATGCTCTCTAGTATCTGCCATGCCCCGCCCCCTTTAATATGCTTTTCATTTGAGCTTAACCACTCTCACTGGCTGAGCTGTAATAAAAAACAATCACTATTGGCTGTTTTTTTTATAGAATTGAGGATCATCTAGATGTTTCGTCCTGCCTTCATGTTTCAGTTGAGATTGCGTCAAATTTAATAATAAAAAATGGACATTTCAAAGCACTTTCTGGGACCTTTAATCAATCTAAGACTATTATCTAGTTAAACGTTAATAACTGATCTCTGGCTAATTTGGTGGTTCTAACAAGTTTCAGAATCCGATTCAAATATCTGGATGAACTGATCTGAGATCGATAATCAGCAATTGGCTGGCAGCACAGCAGCATAATGACATCATCTGATTAATATTCATTATTGACAACATTTGTAGTAAATTAAACTGTTTTTAACAATACATTTGTTGTGGACTATTTGTGGTCTTGCACTTTCATGTGTCAAATTTAGCAATTTATTTAGTTTGAGTGGATTTTCTTTGGGCTAGTGTTGAAGTTTGTTCTTGCCTTGGCTTAAGGCTGGTTATTTAAATGAGCAATGTCACACGAGTAGCAGTGCGATGTGGCTGTATATCGGCACTGGTGGGAGGCTTGCGTTGGCTTGAAGCCACAGGCTGAGTGCCTTGTGGCCCGTTTCTACTGAGTGGTACGGTACGGTTCGGTATGCGTTTATGGCCGTTTCCACTGTCAAAAGCGCACCGTACCGTACCACTTTTTCAGCACTCTTTCGAAAGGGTACCAAAGACGAGAAAGGGTACCTAAAGGTGGAGCTACACTCGCAGCTGAACGCTGATTGGTTTACAGAGATACGTCACGATCTCGTGGAGCTAGCCAGAATCAAAACAATGGAGCCGCCATGTTTTTAAATGCACAGCCGAGACCACTATATGCATATAATAATGAGTAATGGATGACCCGGGCTCAAAACAAACCTTGTCTTTGTCTTGATGAACAGCCACAAAGCCAAGAATCTGCCGTGTCCTGTTGTTGTTTTATGAGGCCATCTAAAAGTCTAAAAGTGTGATCGCGTCTAGATTTGATATAACAAACTTCTTGAGCTGATGATAATAACGTGGGTGATTTATGAAGCGTCTTCGACATCTGATCTATTCAGAAAGAAAAGGTCAAAAGCAAGAGTGTAGCGCGGAAAAAAGGAGAAGCCCGACAAAACACAGGAGCAAATAGTTTCAGCAACCTGAACAATATGCCATGAACAAATCATGAACAAACTGCCATGTTTATCATCACCTTTTGGACTATTATGAACTGGGAATGACGGAGTTACTCTCTAACAGAGGCTACATGTGCTGCTGAAGATTACAGGCACAGATGAGAGGTTAGCTCTGACTGTGGGCTACTGTATATGTTGCGTGTTGTTTTTGAACTCAAATAAGGACTGTATCTGTAAGTGGTAACATATCGGAGACTGTAAGGGTCTGTATGTGTTCATATATGTTGCATTTATTTATTTATTTTATATAACTGCAGACGTTACAGTAGGCTATTTCACACTGTCATTGATCTGCAGTTATAATCAAATCATGTTTATAGAAATGTTAGTAATAAACATTTATAAACAAGTATTAATATGTTTAAAGCATCTGTTTTGTTAGAAGAGCTTCTCATATAATGTGAACGACCTGTACAGCTTTACTGTAGACATTTATTCGAGCGAGAATGACGTCGACTGAAACTCTCTGTAGTACGCCATGCCCACCAAAAGGGTACCCTTTGTAACGGAAACGCAAGCCTGATAAAGGTGACCCGTACCGAACCGTACCGTACTGTACCACTCAGTGGAAACGAGCCGTTAGTGTCCCACCAGTGACAATATAGAGCCACATCGCACTGCTACTAATGTGATATTGTGTTTATATAACAGTTTGAGGCATAATTGTGTGTAAAAAAGAAAATCAAACACTGAGAGTCTAAAATCCTTTGACGAATTACTTCCACCATTAATTCACATCTGCAGCTGACGACAGAAACAGCAGAAACCATTGCTAATTCACCAACGTCACTTTAGTGTTTGAGTGATTCTCTAGCGCAATGTCTAAAGTGATGACAAAACAGCTGATTTTGCTCACATTTTAAGATTATAAGGCTGAACGCTAGGGCTGCCAAAATAAATTGTTTTTTCGGTGCATCGCGATGCAGACAATTCGGTATCGGTTCAGTAATAATCATAACCGGTTATTGTGTACTGATGTCATTTATGTCATATGCGCTATGTCTCCGTAGCTTACTATGGCGAGGGAGGCGAGCGCAAGTATTTAAAACACTCCCAACTACTTAAAACCTCAGAAACTGTGCACAACTTCACTGCGTGTGTGTTTGCTAGACAGACTTTCACTGACACTTACAGCAGAAGCCCCTATTTCACTGCGATTGAGAAAATGAACGTACTCCTTTTCTCTCTCTCACTGTGGTCCATTTGATCTGCTGGCGTGACTTTTCCTCTCCTCTCGGCTGTTACAGCGATAGCCATGGATCGGCTGTGATCGCCGCTGCCGTGTGTCAGTGTTTATCATCGGTAAAGAGCACCAGCGTGTAAGAGCCGATCGCAGATCTTTATGTTTAAAGCGTGACCAATCAAAGGGGTGTAAAAAAGAAATCGCCAGACAATGCTCAGAAAGCGAGCGGCATATTTATATTTGTTTATTTGCTATAAATGCTCGTGTTGTTCTCTGCATTTACTTCAGTTTTTAAAGGTACAGTTCATATATCTGTTTGTATTAAAGGACAAAATTGTATTACAAATAGTATGTAAATATAAATATATTTATACATTTTAATACAATAATTCCTGTGCTGTGAAGAAAATATAAAATTGTGTATAGAAAGCATTGTCAATGCATCGTGATGCACCGAGATATCGAATTGAACTGAATCGATGGCATGATAATCGTAACCGAACTGTGAGACCAGTGTACGTTCACACCTCAACTGAACGGCATGAAATGCCATCAGTCTACAGAGAGTTCTCAGTATTTCTCTGTTGCAATCGCAATAATTAACCCCAAAATAGCCAAATCAAAGCAAACACTTGCAGATTACTACATACAAAACAGAGAGATCGACTTAGAATGACCCTTACATGTTTTATAATGATTTGACTAGCTGTAATTTAACAATTTTCAGAGTTTTCCTCACCTGCCTCTGTCGCAATCTTGTGGCAGAATTGTCTTTGCTCTGCTCAATGAAAGGCTTTTCTTGCCTTGCCTAATGGCCCATGCCGACATGCTGCATCTCAGAAATTATAAATATTTAAAATAGGCACTATTCTTATAAATAAACTGCAAAGATGCAATCCAACTACATTCTCCACTAAAAAAAAGCCTCAAAAGTACATTATGTTGTCCAACAGCTGCAATATTTGTCAGACTGTAGTGAGTTTATTGTCACTCTATGTGGGCGGAGTAATACAAGTGCTGATATTGCAGAATATCGCACGGCTATCAGCCAATCAGAGAACCAGACAGAACTGTTGTATAAATAAAATTTTGCATCAAAAAAGCATTTTAATTAAACATTTTTGTTATCTGATATTTCCTATAATATTTTTTCTACTGGAGAACGTTACAGGGTTCAATGTTAGCGGTTCAATGTTTAACGATCGGGCAAGTGGTTCAGATTTTTACTTGCCCTGCCAAAATTTTCACTGCCCCCACCAAAGAAAAAAGTAATGTCAAAAATAATGTCTAGAATTATTTAAATGTTAATAATTATTTAAATAATGTTTAAAAATGTTAACAAATGTATAATGAGCAAAATTCTGTGTTAACAAAACAAAAAAAGGTATTTTATTGCAGTTTGAAATTATTTAACAAAAGGTGGCCCCAATCGGGCCAGTAATGATCCTGTCTACTGTCCCAACAGTCTCTCACACTGGCCTCGGGCCATCGGGCAGTCCTTATTGTTGAGCCCTGAGTTATTTAAGTTTGGCTGGAATATTATCATTTTTTCCCCCCCCCCCCCCCCTCAATGTATTTTAAGATCAATATTATTAGCCCCTAAATTCTGTTTTTCGATTGGCTACAGAAAAAAACACTGTTGTCCAATGACTTGCCTAGTTTAAATCGCCCTTTAAGCTGAATACTAGCATCTTTCAAAATAACAAGACAATTATAATACACTGTCATCACAGCAAAGACTAAATAAGTGAGCTATTTTATAATCGTATTATTTTTAAAAGGCTGTCCAATGGCTAGAATCACCATGACACGACCTGTCATTTGTCCCCAGATGACGATGCAAGAGAAAAATCACACTCTTCTTCAGACTGGAAGAGAATAAAACACTTTCTGTTTATAGAAGCGGGGTCTCGCTCAGAGGGCCGAACTGGAAGCAGGCTTTCATTCAGTCCAGAGGTGACATATTAGCACCCGAACGCACTAAAGCATGCAAAACGAAATGAGAGCAGAATTGAAGAAGTTGCTTTAGGGCAGTCATGAAGACGAGTCAGGTGCTGCTGCGGTATTTTTGGAAATATTGGCTGCATGTGCTTGTTTGTGTGTGTGTGTGTGTATCCTCAATAAGAGCTTGTAGCTGCGCTTAATTGCTCCACAGAACAAACATTGTTTTCTGTGAAGCGGCTGATGATGACCTGCCCAGACGGACTGCATGATTGGCCCCGACTCAAACGCTCGCCGGGTTTCCAGCCGCCCGTCGAAGCGGTAAATTCTGGTTGCTATGTGACTCATTGCGTCGGTGAAGCTCTCTGTTGGTCTACTTCTCCCCAGGCTTGATGGGAGATTTATACCGCACTGGATGACACATTACTGTGCGGCTTCGGCTCTTCCTTGCTTCAAACCGGAGGTCAGCGTTCACATGAAAAAGGCAAATCTCCTGTCACAGGCACATTTTTTATCAACTTAGAAAGATTAGTGTGGGTTAAATACAGCTGTGGAGCCTCTGTTAGAGCTGAACAATACACTCAAAACATATTTAGGCCTAACAAATAAGATTTATGTAAAAAAAATGCTGGGATATGTGTTGGGACAACATGAAGGAATCAAGTAACCTATTAGTTTATTACAAATCTAAGTGGATTAAACATATTTTAAAGTTGTCCCCCACTAAAAACTCAAGAGTTGTGTTGTTTCAGCTTATTTTATTGACCTTATTCATGTACGAGCAGGAGCAGCCATTGGAATCTTTTTGCCTTGAGTCAAAAAGGGTGCTCCGGTTTCCACCACAGGTCCAAAGACATGTGGTATAGGTGAATTGAGTAAGCTAAATTGTCCGTAGTGTATGAGTATGAATGAGTGTATGATGGGTTACGGCTGGAAGGGCATCCGCTGTGTAAAACATATGCTGGATAAGTTGGCGGTTCATTCCGCTGTGGCGACCCCAGATTAATAAAGGAACTAAGCTGACAAGAAAACGAATGAATGAAAATAAACTATTTAAAAAATATCAAACAGAAATTCTAGTAATACATGTTAGAAACATCCAAACAGGTTACAAAAAAATCCTGTTTGTTTTCAGTTAAATTCTCAGATTAGGTCTGTCTTGGGTAGTGGGCGGGGCTAACACACTTAACCACGCCCCATCCAGCTGTCAGTTTTGACAACAAACAGAAATGGTGAGGAGGAGGAGTCTGTTAGGCTGTAATAACTCTCACGAAAGACATTTCCTCCTCTTTCTGAATGAAACGCCTACTTTGCTATGTCCAATCAGCTCGCAGAAGAAAAACACAAGCCACGCCCACTGTTTGCTCATTAAACATTCTGTTTGTCTAGGAACTGCATTACAATGTGAACAAAACGGTTGCAGCTTCCATGTCATGCAGACTTTACAACTTAAACTTATCAGGCTAACTGGCTAATCAGGCTTCATGCTACAGTTTTGCCACATTAACGCGTGGTGATCTATTTTCAACGCAATCTCGCTGCAATTCGTAACTTTTTTTATTTACCTGCTAATTTGTATGAACTTGCACAAACTCATTAGTATAATTTAGTATGATTCACTAATGAGGTTTGGGTTTAGGGGTGGGGTTTGGGGTTAAAAAAAAAATACTGTTTCCGTAGAATTTAATAATATTAATTTGTACGAGTTAGCCTCTTTTCTGACGACATGTAAAATAGTTATGTTTCCTTGTGAGATTGAGCTGCCTAATAATGGAATCAGAAATGACTCAAAAGCATTTCACGCAAAAGACACAATGTACACATGCGTAGCCTAATTCACGTGCATAAAACCAAATTCACGTGCGTAAAATAGTTATATATATTCACAAAAACAATTCACATGCACAAAATAAAAATACATATTCATAAAATACGTTTCACAAATGCAAAACACCATTTGCAAATGTATAAGAGTGTACAAAAAGTTTTGAATGTTTAAATCTTGCGAGTTTATCCTGAATGAGAATGTGCAAATCCTCTTTCACGTACGACTCCCCCTGGATACGTGTGTGTGTGTTTTTGAGACTGTCCTGGCAGAGGCAGGCAACTCGTAACCTTTCAGCCAATCAGATGAGAGCTGTATTCGATATCACCCACTCTGTGCTCCTTTTGCACAGTCAGTTCCTCTCCAGCATGGCGAACGGAGAAAGGGATGCGCAGGATTCAAGCATTAAATTCCCTGACTTTCACTGACTAAACCATTATATCTAGTTGCCTAATATGTAAAACATACCCTATCATTCAGTAATAAATATATAAATATAAGCATTTAAAATTATTCTTATGATTCTTTTATCTTTATTTAGCCAGAAAGTAAAAAAATTGACAATAAAAACATGACAACATAAATGAAGTGTTTATTTGCGCATCATGGGCTGTAGTAAACTTATCTCCTTTTCTCAGAAGGTGAAACTCCTGTAGTCTCAGCTCAGCTGTAGGCTTTATTAGACTGGATTTGACTGAGGCAGCGACTCTGAACACAAAACTAACGTGCTGTCCAGCTGAATATTCTGATTTGCTGGTGGTCAAGGACATTATAGCCTAAGTAAATAAAATAGGCTATTGTGAATGCGGTATGATATGTTAATCTGGTTTATCTTTTTTCAACATTAAATGCAATGTTTTATTTTGGTAGTGTTGTGTGTTCTCTTAGTTTCAGTTCTGCTTTAGCCTACGTGGATGCGTGGGAGGAATGAGCCACGACATGATCGTCTTTTCCGTATAACTTTTACTTAACGTCTTGAACAACGCAGATACACTCACACAGTACAAGTGGCATAACACACAGCTTACACGTCACTGTTCCTCTTGCTCCGGCACAGAACGGTGTGATGAGCATGCGAGCAACCTCTATATTAAACTTCCCGTACACAACGTAACTCTGTGCATTCTCTCTGATTGACATAACTAAACAGCTGATGGAAATGAGAACAGAAAAAACACAGTGAATAGACTTAAAGGGGCCATGCTCTTTTTACTACAGTAGTTTTTTAGCCTAGTCTTGTTTAATCTTTATTCTGCTCAGCTCTTCTCTTCTGTGATGCGGCTGTAGGTTGGAGGGCAGGTTATTAGAGCAGTGATCAGCCCAATTTAAAATTCTGACCAGCACCAAACATGTTTGAAATGATCCGAGAGGCTCCGATTTGTGTTAAAAAAGATCCCGAAAAGTATTAATACTATATTTATATTCTACATATTACTAAAGCACAATAACAGCCTGTTTACGTTCATTAGATATAATGGTTTAGTCAGTGAAAGTCAGGGAATTTAATGCTTGAATCCTGCGCATCTCCTTCTCCGTTCGCCATGCTATTGAGGAACTGACTGCGCAAAAGGAGCGCAGAGTGGGTGATATCGAATACAGCTCTCATCTGATTGGCTGAAAGGTTACGAGTTGCCTGCCTCTGCCAGGACAGTCTCGAACACACACACACACACATGTATCCAGGGGGAGTCGTACGTGAAAGAGGATTTGCACATTCTCATTCAGGATGAACTCGCAAGATTTAAACATTCAAAACTTTTTGTACACTCTTATACATTTGCAAATTTTTATTTTACACACGTGAATTTGGTTTTATGCACGTGAATTAGGCTACGCATGTGTACATCGTGTCTTTTGCGTGAAATGCTTTTGAGTCATTTCTGATTCCATAGCCTAAAGCTACCTTTCTACTCCACATGACATTTGGACATGACTGTCGGAGTTCGCCCTCTTGTGGCAGTCGCACAGAATTGTCATTATGGTCATGCGGAGTGTGAAAGACTTTAAAAAAATCAGTAAGCTAATTTGCCTGTGGTGTATGTGTGTGAATGAGAGTGCATGGGTGTTTCCCAGTGATAGGTTGCGGCTGGAAGGGCATCCTCTGTGTAAAACTTGTGCTGAATAAGTTGGCGGTTCATTCCGCTGTGGCGACCCCAGATTAGTAAAGGGATTAAGCTAAAAAGAAAATGAATAAATGAATAATAAAATATAAATATAAGTCAAGTTTATTTATAAACTAATTTCGAGAGGATTACGTGCTTATGATTGCTTGCAGCCGGCCCCACATCATTTAATTTAAGATTCACCAATCAGACGATTTCTAAGCCACTATAAATATCCTAGGTTCCATATGACAGCCATCTTCGTTTTGAAGAATGCCCCCTTCCACCCCTACTCTTGCTCCTTTCCTAGATGGGAGGCACGGTGGCCCAGTGGTTAGCACTGTTGCCTCACAGCAAGAACATCACTGGTTTTGTCCTTACCAAGCCAGCTGATGTTTCTGTGTGGAGTCTACACGTTTTCCCCGTGCTCACGTGGGTTTCCCGCAGGGTTTCCCGGTTTCCTCCCACAATCCAAAAACATGCAACTTAAGTTAATTGACTAATCCGGCACCATAGACATGCTCATAGTAAGTAGTTATCTCTTAAGAACAATCTCTATCTGTTCATCAGCTACTACAGCAGGGCAGCAAACCTGCCAACACTCTTGTTTTTCCCGGGAGTCCCCCGTATTTCAGACCCACCTCCCGGTTTGTCATTTCTCCCGGAAAACTCCCGGAGTTTCAACCACTTCCCCACAGTCCTCAGGTGATTGGAACAATCTGTAACACCCCATTCACACAAGGCTTCAGCGTCAACGCTTGACAGAGGGCGCGTCTGAAGTTGGGGCTGACGTGATCGTCATAGCAGCGTCAGCCAATAAAATTAGTCAGCAATCAGCTACTGTCTGAGCTGGTGTATTTGCATACATCGATCTGATTGGCTGGCGCTTTTGTCGGCACTTGAAAAGTTGAGAAAGTCAAAACTTCTGCAGCGATCAACGCCAATGAAGCGGCGCTAACGGATCCATAATGCAGTTCTGCAACGCCTGATGTCACCCATTCAAAGTTTGTGGGAAGCATTGAAGCTGACGCTTCTTCTAAATGGGGCGTAACACCCCCAGATTGCCGACAGACCAGGCACCCCTTCCGGTCGCTCTGCTCACCCATCCCCCTCTCCCGGATTTTCAGAGACAAATGTTGGCAGGTATGCAGGGGAGTTCTCAAGATCTACCTGAGCTCAAACTCCCCTCTCACCTTGCAAACGGGAGGGAGCCCCGGGCTTGAGGATCTTATAAACTCAGGGCTCTCTCCCTGGACAGCATGTCAAACAAGCTTTATAATAAATCATCAGTGATGAACTCTTGAAATAAAAATAAATAATTTACAATATATCAAACAGAAATTCTAGTAATACACGTTATAAACATGCAAACAGGTTACAAAATATAATATTGCTGTGTGGTATACAAACAAAATAGCAATAATAGTAATAAGTATACTTTTATTTTAGTTTTTTACCGAGATGCAAGGAAACCTATCGATCAGTTCCAAACAATTCATCCTAATTAAAAGAAAGCTAGTTGACAAAAAGATTGAACCCAATATTTGGTGATTGTATTTACTGGCCAGTCACTATTGGCCAGGAGCACACTTGAGTTTCACACCCCTGTCTCAGTAAAAAAATGCTTAAAGTGGCATACTGTAGTTATAAGCATGTGTTAACTCCGTAAACTAAAACTGCATTCTTCTGCTGAAACGTTGTGGAGTGTGAAACAATGGCGGTGCTGAATTGCGTATGGACCCGGCCGCTCTGAGCTGATTCTCACAATGATATTTTTGGCGCCGTGATCTGTCACGACAGCAGGAAGCCGCTCCATTGACCTTTAAGGCCATAAAGATCACATAATGGCTCGCATTGAGGAAAATGAAAAGTGTGTCTGAGTGTATTGAGCAGTGACAAGAAACCCGCTGCGCTGGAGCTCAATACGCTCTATAAGGAAGACTCGGGCGGGCTGTAGAGCGCAGACCCGAACACAGGCAGAGTTTAATCAATCTGCACTTTCCTCATTGGTCGCAAGCCAAGAGCTTTCCGGAAGGAGAGCCTAGAGTTTTCTTGTGCAGCGAGACTCGCGTCTTTTCAATTCCATCTGGTTTAGACTTCATTAGGCAGCTTTTAGAAACAGAGTGCATCATGGGAGTTTTTATTGATCATCATAACCACAGAAAAATGCTTTTGCTACAGTGCAGGGGCCTGTACTGAGATGCAGGATCAGGCTTTAGTTTAGCTTGGAATACTGAATTAAGTTGCTCTATCTTTCCCAACTGATCTGACCTACGGTTTTCCCAAAACTGACCCAGAAAATTCTGAAAAGTCCCATTGACTTAACATTGGACCAAACTTTGTGACCTCATAACTTTGTGCCAGACTGTCATGCAGATTTAAGGTTACGCTTATTTACCTCAGACTACCAATCTGCCAATCACTGATGAGCTTTCAACTTACTAGCCACATCCTAGCAACCACATACGGCACCCTAGCAACTGTTCCATAGACTTTCATTGTAAAAAACTGCCATTGACTTTACATTGGACATACTAACAACCTACCAATCCATACTAGAAACATACTAACAATATACCAGTCATGCTAGCAACATGCTAATTCATACTACATTTATGCTAATAACATGCTAGTTTCTACTAGAAACATGCTAGCAACATGCTAATTCATACTACGTTTATGTTAACAACATGCTAGTTTCTACTAGAAACATGCTAGCAACATGCTAATTCATACTACATTTATGTTAACAACATGCTAGTTTATACTAGAAACATGTTAGCAACATTCTAATTCATACTACATTTATGCTAACAACATGCTAGTTTATGCTAGAAACATGCTAGCAACATGCTAATTCATACTGCATTTATGCTAACAACATGCTAGTTTATACTAGAAACATGCTAGCAACATGCTAATTCATACTAGAATCGTGCTTTAAACATACTAATTTATGCTAGAAACATGTTAGCAACATGCTAATTCATACTAGAACCATACTAATTTATGTTAGCAACTGCCTAGCAACTACTTAGAACACCCTAGCAACCCCCTAGCAACACCATAGCATCCGCCTTGCAACACCATGGCAACTGCCTAACAACCACTTAACACCCTAGCAACTGCATAGTAACACCATAGCAACCGCCTAGCAACGCCTAAGCAACTGCCTAACAACCACTCAGAACACCCTAGAAACCGCCTAGCAACACCTTAGCAACCACCTAAGCAACTACTCAGAACACCTAGCAACGCCTAAGCAACTGCCTAGCAAACACGCAGAACACCATAGCAACCACCTAGCAACACCTTAGTAACCACCTAGCAATGCCTTAGCAACCACCTAGCAACGCCTAAGCAACCACCTAGCAATCAATCAGAACTCCCTAGCAACACCTTAGCAACAACCTAGAACACCTTAACAACCACTTTAGCAACTACTTGGCAACACCTTCACAATCAGAACACCCTAGCAACACCTTAGCTACGACCTAGAGCACCTTAGCAACTGCCTAGCAATGCATTGGCAACCACCTAGCAACACTATAGCAATTGCTTAGCAACACCTTAACAACCACCTAGCAACACCTTAACAACCACCTACCAACGCCTTAGCAACCACCTAGCAACCAATCAGAACACCCTAGCAACCACCTAGAAACACCTTAGCAACCACCGAGCAACACCTTAGCAACCATCTAGCAGTGCCTTAGCAACCGCCTAGCAACCACACAGAACACCCTAGCAACCACCTAACAACATCTCAGCAACCACATAAAACACCACATAGCAACACCTTAGCAACCACTCAGAACACCCTAGCAACCGCCTATGAACACCTTAACCATTCAAAACACCCTAGCAATGCCTTAGCAACCACCTAGCAACCACTCAGAAGCCCCTAACAACAATTTAGAACACCCTAGCTACCACTTTGCAACCACTCAGAAGCCCCTATCAACAGCCTAGCTAAAAACATGTCAATCCACACTAGAAACATGCTAACCTATATAGTTATGACTGTTTTAAACTTCTTAAACTACCTAAGTTATTTAAACTTTGAAACTACTTCAAACTTTCAGACGAGGCTTTCTCAACACACCATAAAGTTTGTCTATGAGCTTTACTGTTTTAGTTTGCTCCTGTAATCGTTCATCTAAATCTGAAAATTCACTTCCTGTTTGTTTTCAGTTAAATTGTCAGATTAGGTCTGTCTGAGGTAGTGGGCGGGGCTAACACACTTAACCACGCCCCATCCAGCAGTCATTTTTGACAACAAGCAGAAATGGTGAGGAGGAGGAGTCTGTTAGGCTGTAATAACTCTCACGAAACACATTTCCTCAGCTTTCTGAATGAAACGCCTACTTTACTACAGTTAATCAGCTCGCAGAAGAAAAACACAAGCCACGCCCACTGTTTGCTCATTAAACATTCTGTTTGTCTAGGAACTGCATTACAATGTGAAAAAAACGGTTGCAGCTTCCATGTCATGCAGACTTTACAACTAAAACTTAACAGGCTAACTGGCTAATCAGGCTTCACACTACAGTTTTGCCACATTAACGCCTGGTGATCTAATCTCTCTGCAATTCGTAACTTTGTTTATTTACCTGCTAATTTGCATGAATTCATCAGTTTTATTAGAACACATTAGTATATTTTAGTATGATTCACTAATTTACCAATGAGGTTTGGGTTTAGGGGTGGGGCTTGGGGACTCGGTAAAAAAAAAATACTGTTTCCATAGAATTTAATAATATTAATTTGTACGAATTAGCCTCTTTTCTGACGACATGTAAAATAGTTACGTTTCCTTGTGAGATCGCGCTGCCTAAAGCTACCTTTCTACTCCACACGACATTTGGACATGACTTTCGCCCCCTTATGGCAGTCGCACAGAATTGTCATTATGGTCATGCGGAATGTGAAAGAAATAATAAATGAATGTTTTATTTATCTAATTTAAAATTTGTATATATATTAACGCCACTATCGGCGTTAACATGCTGCATTAATGCGAGACTCTTATCGGGCGATTAAAAAAAATATATATATATATATATATATATATATATATATTCATCTTGATATTTTTACGCGAATGTATACCTGGTCGAATTGCGCTGTAAAATAAGTGCCCTTCTGAATCAAATCAGCAGGATGCCCTTCTGGATCTTCCACTTACTTCGAAGACACGACTGACTACGCTTACATGGACATCTGTAATCTAGTTATTTGCCTTAATAGACAATAATATAATGAAGGTGTTTACGTCAAGTGCTTTCATGTAAGAGTTTCCTGTAATTTTGGGTGACTTTAACTGCAGTTCAGCAGTTTCACTTTAACTCATGAACATTTCATGCCCCCGTGACAAACATATTAGACGCAAATAAGGAGGAAGGACTGATGAGTGTTATGGACGTTAACGCACGCTAAATGGAAAGAAAAAACTTACGCATTTCGCGGTGTTTGTGTGTGCGTGTGTGTGGTCCTTTACCGACAGTCGCATATGTGGATCTTGTGGGGAAATATGGTGAAAAATCCTACATGACGGTAATAGTTTGATTGCGGTGTTTACTTCAATAATGCCACTAATACCTGCATACTCCTTGTCTTAACTCCATTTCTGTTTAGTTCAGTTTTGACTTTAGTCAGATTAAGATCATCAAAAATGGCTGTTTTAAGCTTATGTAGGCCTACAGCTCAACATTGATGTTTAACTGAATAAACAGTGAGTAAACACAAGTACATCTTATTGAACATCATTTATTTTCATCACCAATTATCATAGTAGAACAGTTTCTCAAGCAGTTTGTGATGCATTTTGGAAACAGGAGATGAGCCCCCGGTCTAATGCACCACCTGGCTTGATAAACCCATTCTCAAAGACTTACTTTTAGTCATTGTTTGGGTAGCGCATATTCTGAATGCCTTCGGCAGAACTCAAATGATCCTTTTTAATCTAGATTAATTCCAAGATTACAGTAAGATTAATCTAGATATAAAAAATCTATGCCCAACTATTATATATATATATATATATATATATATATATATATATATATATATATTTACCTTTCTAGTACCGGGTTGACCCCCTTTTGCCTTCAGAACTGCCTTAATCCTTTGTGATTTAACTTTTTTTTCTGTCGGTTTGGTTTGGTTTGGAATCGGTCAGTCAGTAAGTCGACAGCGACCTCTGGTGGATTTACGCGAAAACAGCAGGTGTGAATGGTACTCGTAATAGAAATTTGAGATCTGAAAAAGCATACACAACGCCCTCTGGTGGATTTGTGAAAATAAAAACTGCAAAAAAATAAACAAAAACGTAGCTCCTGGGACATATTTAGCGCTCTCCAGAAATGTATACAGGGGTACATTTTCAGAATGAGCTTGGGTTGGTTTTTAATTTAGGTCAACATACAGTACATGTGCCTGTTTAATTTTTATACACAATGGAATTTTGTTGTTCATTAAGATTGAATGTATTATTCAAAACCACAGCATTCTTTATAGCAAAGTCTGCTTACTCTCTGCAGCTTTAAAAAACTGTATGTGACCAGGTTAATTAAATTGAATGTAAATACTGTACTAAAGTATAGCGCTCAGTAGAAACAAAAGTGAGTCCAAGTGACATATTTTCTCAGAGGAGTTATTGTTATACCTGCTGTGTGGATTTCCCTATTCTCACAGATTTACAGTAAATAAAACTAAATATAGTTATTGGTGTGAACAGGCTTTTAGTCTACGCAATCTTAAGAATCATAACGTCTAGTCGCTCTAGCTGAGCTACTGTACAAAAGTATGTCAGACTTTGCCCTGGACTGGTGCTGTAAAACAATAACTGACTTCCTCTTATTATGTCTTTAGCATTATAATAAAAACTAACTGATTTAGTCCTGGAGAAAGCAACATATTTCCACAGAGCGCTCTGCTTTCTCCCCACACTCATCTTTGACTTGAGATTTGAGGAGAACAACAATAATAATACTGCTGAGAGCCTAGATGACAATGTCAGAGCACGAACTATAAAAAGCTCAGCCGGTCCGAGCATCTGAAGAAGAATGCTGTGCTTTTGTCACACATTTCCGCTCCTCAGACACTTTCCTGGAAGCTTCCCGTTGTTTCCCGGGACTGGAAATAAACTGGCAGGCGTTACGAGCTCGCAAACAATGCCCTCAGAAGGAAAAATCAATATCTGCAGAAACCAATCATGACACGACTGTATGCATGACTCTAACGTCATACAGAAATCATGCGTTTTCATGAAGGAAGCCATTTTGATTTAGATGGGCTTATTTAATTTGCATTTGCTTTGTACTATCGATGTAGATGACTATGCAAGTGCTTTTACATAAGACAGAGCAATATTGTGTGAGATATTGTCCAAAAGAGATCGAAAAAGTAAATAGTGTGACGTAATTGTGTGCTACATTCACAAGCAAACATTGTTTTTTTCTATTGAGTCCTTGTAAGATGGTGCAAGTAAAGTGTGCGGTGCATATTGAGAGAAGGTGGTTTGTCTGGCGATGTTTTATAGAGATATGGAGTGATATCAGTTTCTTGACTCGCTCCTCCAAAACACCCCAAAGTGGCTCAATAATGTTTAGGTCTGGACACTGTGCAGGCCATGGGAGATGCTCGACTTCACTTTCATGTTCATCAAACCACTTAGTCAGCAGTCTTGTTGTGTGTATTGGTGCATTATCATCCTGATACACGACCACAGACCACAGGGTGCACATGGATCTCCAGAATGCTTGGGTAGTCCTTGGCAGTGACCCATCTAGCACAATTGTTGGGCCTGGGGAATGTCATGATATTCCAGTCCAAACCATCACAGATCCACCCCTATGCTTTATTTTAGGCATGCCACAATCCGGGTGGTACACTTCTATGGGGTTTCTCCACTCTGTAACTCTCTCGGATGTCGGACAGTGAAGATGGACTCATCAGAGAACAATACATGTTTCACATTATCCACAGCCTGAGATTTTCACTGCTGGCACTACTGAAACCAACAATTGACATTGGCACGACCAAAGGTTTGGCTTTAGCAGCCCGGCCATGTATATTATTCCTGTGGAGCTCCTGATGAACAGTTTTGGTAGAAACAGGAGAGTTGGGCAGCTGTGGTTTTATGTTTATTTTTTTATTTTATTTTTTTTCATACAATCTGAGTTAGCATCTAGTTCTCCCTTTCAGACAGCTCCTCTTGCATGCACAGTTACTCCTGTTGGATGTGGTTCGTCTTCTTGGTGGTATGCTGACTTTACCCTAAATGCCCTTATCTTATTTACCATCTTAGAAATCTTATTTACCATATTTGGTAGCCTACTATGTTAGCTGTGCAATCTGACTCAATGTCCTTCTTTATTTTGGTCTCTTGTCAAGACAAGATCCGAAACAATGGGGATTAAGCCAAAGGAAGGTTGTATAACTCTTATTTTTATCCATAATCTTAAAACACGGATTGCCATAAAACCTGTCAATGGCAGAGAAGCATTTTCTCTCGTTAACTGCAGAGAAAGAGTTAAAACAAAGTAATTTATCGATTTGACGCACATCAAAATACCAGTCTTACATGTAAAGCAAAAATAATGTCCTTCAATTCAGCCACGTCTAGCGGTTCCAAATGGAACAAACCATTTGTCTATTCCATTACTCCGTTTGTTAGATGCAGTCTGAAGCGCGTCAATCGCACAAAACACCCAGTTTATGCCACAGGATGTCTTATCCCGTCTTTGCTTTGACTTTACATGTAAATCACTCGCACTTCATCTGCATCTGTTTACTGCGCAAGCTAATTCCCCCTGCTCCCTTTGTCCATGTAATGTAAGGATTGTGAAGGTGCAAATGAGATGTAATTTTTTGAGAGACACTCAAATGTATTGCTTGTGAGTCGTCTATATGGTTTAAAATTGGACGGTTTATGAGATTATTTAAATTTTTTGTGATTATTTTGTGTTTTAAATTAAGTATTTTGCAGGATTGCCAAAAATTGCGACTTTTTGTTGTTTTTTGCGTTGGATTCAACGATCGCGGAATCACGAAAAACTAGGCGGCTGATATATATATATATATATATATAGGCATATAGATATATATTAGGGCTGGCCGATAAATCTATTTTATCGATTAACTCGAGTGTGAAGTTCACATCGGTTTGTTTGAATAAAAATAATTTTTCACCCTAACACGACGTTCCCCTCTGAGCTCCTGTAGTTCCCCATGCATTGCCATAGAAACACACAAACAGCATGCAGCGAGCGAGCAGAGGAAAACTCTGCAAAATGCTGTGCTCTTTGACATGTAATGAAACAACACACTGTAAAAAATGCAGTGTTACACACAATTCATTCATGTCACAACACAAATTGATTAATTTAGCTTAACACTTTTAACAAATTTATGTGGATTGAACATAAAAAAATTAAGTTGTCCCAATGAAATCTTAAGAATTGTGTTGTTTCAGCTGTCCAGTAGTTTGAACGAGCAAAAATATGTTGTTTTGAGTGCAGACGCACAAACATGCCCGCCAAAAAACTTAAAAACACCTCTAAAAACACTCCTATACAGCTTAAAGTGACATTTAAAGTCTTAACTAGGTTAATTAGGGTAACTAGGCAGGTTAGGGTAATTAGGCAAGTTATTGTATAACGATGGTTTGTTCTGTAGACTATCGAGTAAAAAAATAGCTTAAAGGGGCTAATAATTTTGACCTTAAAATGGCTTTAAAAATTAAAACTGCTTTTATTCTAGCCGAAATAAAACAAATAAGACTTTCTCCAGACGAGATCCTGAATCTGTTAAACATCATTTGGGAAATATTTAAAAAAGAAAAACAAAAATCAAAGGGGGCCGAATAATTCTGACTGATGTGGTGTAACGGATCACAAATCTGCAGTTCGGATCACACTACGTTTTTTTTGTCACGGATTGGACCATTTTTGGATCAGCCAAAAAGTGAGACGACAAATATCATTTGCTTTCCATTTATATAAAAATATTACTGCAAAAAACAAACAGAACTTAGAACCTGTAACGTTAAAGTAACAATCTAGAAAAAAAACAGCTGAAGACAGAAAAGTATTCAATATGATCTTTGCTGCTGTTGCTGATAATGCTAATTATAGAAATCTAACATCTTGTACAACAGATCATATTCATCTTCAATTAATGATTCAATAATTCACACATTAAACTTCATGTTTTATTATACTGTATGTATATTATTTCTGAAAACCTATTCAATGACATAATTTTGATGGTTGTTTGTCGCCATCTGTTGGTTACACAATGTTACTGCTTTTTACCAGTGTCAAATTCACCAGCGGCATGTTTCATTAAACTGTAATTTTGGATTTGGGTGGGGGGTGGTTGGGGTTGTTGGGGCGGTGGATGGCGGAGGACTGTCGCAGATGTGAAGAGGGTTGGGGAGTCGCAGAAGAAAGTGAAAGTGAACAGCGGACAGGTGGGAGAGCGGTTGAGGAGGGGGATCGGTAAAATGAGGTGCCCGATCAGATTTCAGAGGTGCCGGATCCGGTGTGTAACGGCACAAATTAAGCCCTGGTCCCACCACAACTTTTCCCGTCATCATTATATCTTACAGAGAAGCCAAAATGCTTTCATGCATGCAATTTGAATGACGCGGGAGGCGAACTCTCTGCAATGGTTTTAAATGGTGGATTAACCAACAAGTTCAAAAAATAATATTAATCCACGGGTCACGTGCGATCTGAACCATGAGTTGTGATCCGCTAATATTCACCCCTAATATATATATATAT
>CAIGQZ010032134.1:191314-211859 GCA_903798205.1 Danio tinwini | reverse complement strand
TTTCTTTTTTCCTCATATTTTCTCTTCTCCTCTCCTCTTTTCTCCTCCTCACTCCTCTTTTCTCCTCATCTTTTCTCTTCTCCTCTCCTTTTTTCTCCTCTTCACTCCTCTTTCTTTCCTGATCTTTTCCCTTCTCTCATCTTTTCTCCTCTTCACTCCTCTTTTCTCCTCATCTTTTCTCTTCTCCTCATCTTTTCTCCACTTCACTCCTCTTTTCTCCTCTAATTTTTTCTCCTCTCCTCTTTTTCCCCTCTCCTCTTTTCTCCTCTCCACTCCTCTTTTCTCATTTGCTTTCCTCTCTTCTCCTCTTATTTCCTATTTTCTCCTCTCATATTTTCTCTTATCCTCTCCTCTTTTCTCCTCTTCACTCCTCTTTCCTCTTCTTCTTTCCTCTTCTCCTTTCCTCTCATCTTTTCTTATTTCCTCTCCCCTTTTCTCCTCTTCTGTCCTCTTTTCTCCTCTTTCCTCTTCGCTCCTCTTTTCTCTTTTCCTCTCCTCTTTTCTCATCTCCCCTCCTCTTTTCTCCTCATCTTTTCTCTTCTCCTCTCATCTTTTCCCCTCTCCTCTTTTCTCCTCTTCTCTCCTCTTTTCTCTTTTCCTCTCCTCTTTTCTCATCTGCTCTCCTCTTTTCTCATCTCATCTCCTTTTCTCTTCTCCTCTTCTCTTTTCTCATCTTATCTCCTCTTTTCTCCTCTGCTCTCCTCTTTTGTCCTCTCTTCTCCTCTCTTCTCCTTCTCATCTTTTCTCATTTCCTCTCCTCTTTTCTTCTCTTCTCTCCTCTCATCTTTTCTCTTCTCCTCTTTTTTATCTCCCCTCTTCTTTTTTCTCACCTTTGCTCTTCTCTCTTCTCATCTCCTCACCTCTTTATCCTCTCAATCATATCTCCTTTTTCTCCTCTACTCTCTTATTCCTAAGGTGTTTTAGGTGTTTTATTCTTAATCCACGCATCCCAATATCTTCCTGTTCATGTTCTCCTCTCCTCTAATGTCCTCCTCTCCTGTTTTCTTTCCTCCTCATGACTGCCTTATCCCCCCCCCCCTTTCCCCTTTCTCCTGGCCGTGGTCAATAATTGTGCTCTCCTCTCATCCTCCTCTCCTTACTCATTTAACCTATTGATGAATGAGGTAGGCAAGTCTGAAGGCATTTGGAGTATAAAACCTGTTTGTGTTGGGCTGAGAATGATTGTTGAGAACGTTGCACAATTTGAAAGTTATTTTTCAATCACATCGCCCAGCTCTAATTCTCCACCATACAGTACATCCCTCTCTTCTGTTCTCCTCACAGGGTTACTTTAGTCTGCATTAGCCGACATCTGAAGAACAGAAAAGTCATTGCTAAACTGGATACAGCTTTTCCTTCTCCTCCTCATGTAATTAGTCTCTGTATGACTAACAGTTCCGCAGGAGTCGTCTAGCTAGTTTCTTCTTCTCACACGGATCCAATTTATTTCTCAGCCTGGACCTGACGACAGCTAGGTGAGGTCCCAAGGGGCCGTCAGAGCCCAGCATGTCACCACGGCAACGCTGTCATAGGGCCAATCAGAAGAGCCGGTCCTCATCGCTTGTTAAAATGATGAAAGATATCTAATAGCAAAACAGAGCAATGAAAAGGAAGAGTCGGATCTCCATATTTTGCTATGTGAGATTCCGAGAGATCGAGCAGGTGTCAATCAAAGCAGTGGATGTCATTGTTGGCGGTTAGTTGTCACGGTAACTGCCTCCAGCTTTACCCCGGTCCCACAGCGAGGTACGACTGTGCTGAAGGCAGACCTGTCACTTTCTGTTTCTGTCCGTCTCTAAACAGCTTTTACAGGATGCCATCCATTCATTCATTTTTTTATTTCGGCTTAGTCCCTTATTTATCAGGGGCCGCCACAGCGGAATGAACCGTCAACTATTCCAGCTTATGTTTTACACCGCAGATGACCTTCCAGCTGCAACCCAGTACTGGGAAACACCAATTCACACTCATACACTAGTCAATTTAGTTTATCAATTCCCCAACAGAAATGCCAACTGTCCCAGCTGGGACTCGAACCAGCAACCTTCTTGCTGTGAGGCCACCGTGCCGCCCTTATTAATAATAATCATAAAAAAAAGATTTTTTTTGACCCAATGTTAAGTTACAACAATCCAGCATTTTTTACAGGTAAAGTCAGGACTATTTTATGCAGCAGATCAGTTATGTGGCTATGGTAACCATGAAAAGTGACTCAACATTGGGTCAAATATGAATAAACGTAACGTTGGGTTATTATTTTTTTTATTCAACAGATGTGTTTGTCCATATTTGACCCAACGAAGCAGAAATAAAAAAAAATTGCTGGGTTGCTGTAACCCAACATTTGGGTTAAATATAAACAAACATAACATTTGGGTAATTTTCATTCATTCTCCTTCAGTTTAGTCCCTTTATTTATCAGGGGTCGCACCAGCTAAATGAACCGCCAACTATTCCAGCATATGTTTTACACAGCGGATGCCCTTGCAGCTGCAACCCAGTACTGGGAAACAGACATACACACTTATTAACACACACACTCATACACTGGAGTCAATTTAGTTCATCAATTCCCCTATAGCACATGTGTTTGGACTGTGGAGGAAACCAAACTCGAACCAGCGACCTTCTTGCTGTGAGGCCACCATGCCCCCTTAATAATAAAAATAATAATAAAAAGTCAATGCCATGGATAAACCTGATAATGTGTTAATTTTTTAAATAAAATTAATTACACATTTTAACCCAATGGTTGGGTTTGTCTACATTTGACCCATTGTTGAGTTACAGCAATCCAGCATTTTTTTTTACAGTGTAAAGTCAGGACTATTTTATGCAGCTGATCAGTTGTGTGGCCATGGTAACCATAAAAAATGACCCAACTTTGGGTCAAATATGAATAAACTTAACGCTGGGTTATTTTTTTTTTAATTCAACAGATGTGTTTGTCAATATTTGACCAAACAAAGCAGAAATTCTAAAAAAATGTTTTGCTGGGTTGCTGTAACCCAACATTTGGGTTAAATATAAACAAACATAACGTTTGGGTAATTTTCATTTATTTTCTTTCAGCTTAGTCCCTTATTCATCAGGGGCCGCCACAGCGAAATGAACCGACAACTATTCCAGCATATGTTTTACACAGTGGATGAGCTTCCAGTTGCAACTCAGTACTGGGAAACACACATATACACACTCAACACTAAAGTCAATTAAGTTCATCAATTCCCATATAGCACAAGTGTTTGGACTGTGGAAACCGGAGCACCCGGAGGAAACCCACACCAACACGGGGAGAACATGCAAACTCCACACAGAAACGCCAACTGATCCAGCCGGGACGCGAACCAGCAACCTTCTTGCTGTGAGGCCTCTGTGCCACCCTTATTAATAATAATCATTAAAAAAGTCATTGCTATGGATAAACGTTGTGTTAAATTTGTTAATAAAATTTAAATGACACATGTTAACCCAATTTGTTTGTCTACATTTGACCCACTGTTGAGTTACAACAATCCAGCATTTTTTACAGTGTAAAGTCAGGACTATTTTATGCAGCAGATCAGTTATGTGGCTATAGTAACCATAAAAAGTGACCCAACATTGGGTCAAATATGAATAAACCTAACGTTGGGTTATTATTTTTAAATTCAACAGATGTGTTTGTCCATATTTGACCAAACAAATCAGAAATTCTAAAAAAAATAAAAAATGCTGGGTTGCTGTAACCCAACATTTGGGTTAAATATAAACAAACATAACATTTGGGTAATTTTCATTAATTTTCCTTCAGTTTAGTCCCTTATTCATCAGGGGCCGCCACAGCGGAATGAACCGCCAACTATTTCAGCATGTTTTACACAGCGAATGCCCTTCCAGCTGCAAGCCAGTAATGGGAAACACCCATACACACTCATACACTACTGCCAGTTTAGTTCATCAATTCCCCTATAGCGCATGTGTTTGGACTGTGGGGGAAACCGGAGCACCCGAAGGAAACCCACACCAACACGGGGAGAACATGCAAACTCCACACAGAAACGCCAACTGACCCAGCCGGGACTCAAACCAGCTACCTTCTTGCTGTGAGGCCACAGTGCTAACCTCTGAGCCACCGTGTAACCTGTCTTTGCAGAGTTAAAAACAGTAAATAATGCCATCTACAGTAATCACATACTGTACTGTACTGTTTGTGAGATCCATCTCTCATCATTTACAGCCTTTGTGTAGATTTCCTCCTCACCATGTGATCGCTTTGTGAGTGTGTTATAATAAATGAGTTGTTCACAGCACTTAGAATGCAAAAGCGTTTGTGCAAAGCTAAAAATAAGCATCTAATGTTCTCAATGAGAACCGTAAATGTCACAGAGAGCAAAGGGCTTGTTGCCTTAAGCGACTGACAACATCACATGAACACTCATAAGACAAAAATACACCCTGAAATACCTTAAAACCCTACAGTGCAATGGTACAAGATGGTAACGTTTGACTAACTGATCATTTGAGAGAGATAAAAAGTGCATATCTTCAATAACAGCAGTACAATCCAGCCATATTTTGAATGTAAATATCATATTTTTGTAAATATTGGGAAGTGGAGGAATGGGACTGTGTGTGTGTGTGTGTGTGTAGTTTGTAAGTTTTATAGATTTTCAGCATAGCTGGTAAGAAAAAACACAAAAAAACAAGTATTTAGTATTTTTTTTATGTTTTTCAGTTATTTGTAACCCTATTTTTGTGATGTGAGAATCCTGGAGAGAAATGAAACATTCATTCATTCATTTTCATCCGCTTTTCCGGGGGCGGGGACAGCAGTCTCAGGAGAGAACCCCAGACTTCCCTCTCCCCAGACACTTCTTCCAGCTCCTCCGAGGGGATCCTCATGTGATCCCATTCCAGCCGAAAGACATAGGTTCTCCAGCGTGTCCTGGGTCTTCACCAAGGCCTCCTCCCAGTGGGACATGTCTGGCACACCTCCCTAGGTAGGCTTCTAGGAGAAATCTAAAACCGATGCCCAAACCACCTCAGCTGACTTCACTCGATGTGAAGCAGCGGCTCTACTCCCAGCTCCTCCCGAGTGACAGAGCTCCTCACACTATCTATAAGGGTGTGTCCTGCCACCCAATGAAGGTCATTTCGGCTTCTTGTATCCGAGATCTTGTCCATTCAGTCATGACCAAAAGCTCATGACCACAGGCATACCTGCCAACATTTGGTTCATAAAATTCGGGGGGGTTGTATGGCCGTGAACTGAAGAGCGGAGAGGGATATGGTGATGGTTGTGCATTGGGTTTTGTGCGCATGGGGATGGTTGCGCGTTGGGTTTAGTGTGCCAACATACAGCAGGTTTCAGGCCTGACTAGACCAAAAAGCTGAGAAGCGGGTGGGGGGGATGTATTTGTGGAATTCCAGGAGTTTTCTGGGAGACAAGCCAATATGGGACATGGGGAGGTATGTGTAAGGGAATGAGGAGGTAACGGGAGTGTTGGCAGGTATGACCACAGGTGAGAGTAGAAACGTAGATTGACCAGTAAATCGAGAGCTTTGCCTTTTGGCTCAACTCCTTCTTTACCACAATGGACCAGTAGATCAACCACATCACTGCTGCTGCTGCACTAATCCACCTGTCAATTTCACGTTCCATCCTTCCCTCACTCGTGAACAAAACCCCAAGATACTTTAACTCCTCCACCTGGGGTAAATATTTCCTCCAACCTTGCGCTCCTCCATGAACCGCCACCTTATCGTGGTGGAGGGGTTTGAGTGCCTGAGTGATCCTAAGAGCTATGTTGTCAGGGGCTAATGCCACTGGTAGGGTCTCCCAAGGCAAAAATGTTCTGGGTGACAGGCAGAGCTCAATTTGTGCCGGAACACATCGGATCTGGATCCGGCACCTCTGAAATCTGATCATTGTACCGATCCCCCTCCTCAACGGCCCTCCACCCCCATCCGCTGTTCACTTTTACTTTTTTCCAACCATCTTCACTTTCATTCGCGACACTACTCCGCCATCCACCGTAACCCCCTCCCCCCGCTCTTTACTTTCGTGAGCAACACCTCTCCATCCTCAGGTAGCATGCCGGATCCGTTACCCTGATCTGTTCCGGGACCTCGTAATTCACAAATTAAGTGCTGGTAACAGGTCAGACTAAGTGCGTTTAAAAACCCCTTATGAGTTTCATAACATCGAGGACCGTGATGTCGCCCGGTATGGTGCACCACCCTGAAGCCAGAGGACTACAACAACCCCATCATCAGGCACAGAAATGAAACATTACTTTGCAAAAGAGGCTCAGTGGAAAAACCATCTTCTGCCTACTTTTTTGTTAAACCATACTTAAACATACATTTGGCCGCAGTTTCTACACTGAAAAAAACCCCCTAGTAACTTAGCAGTTTTCCATATTTTATTTTTTCCAGTTTATTTCTGCTTTTGAGTTGCATTATGGGACATTTATCTTTATTTTACCTATTTTTACCATCGAAAAGTTGGAAAAAGTGACTTTTATAAACATTTGTAATAGTCTGCAGTACTATATTGTCTGGCTTGGTGTTGTATATTATGCTACAAACACTTTGTAATAAACAGCAGCACATTTTCTGTTATTTTGCACACTTATTTCTCTCTAAATTATTTGTTGTACATTATATTATTATTTCAAAGTTCTAAAATGTCAGTAAAAGTCACTTTGTTAAACTGTAGAGTTAAATTTTCACCATCAAAAGTGGGCAGAGCAGAGATCAACATCCCATAATGCACTTCACAACCGTAAATAAACACAACACTTGTGAATCACAAAATATATTTGAAAACTGTTCATTATCAGATGTTTTTTTTACAGTGTAGGTACAACACATGTAGACGCAATATAACAGAATGCTAAATTCAGCGCCCTCTATCTAAAATGTGCAGCAAAACGTACCTGGAGCAACGTATTTTACATTTTGCGAAAATGTAGGCTGAGTGTGAATGAACTATGTCCCTTTAAAAAAAGTAAGTTGAGTCAACTTAACAGTTCCAATCAATGAGTTTAATCATTTTTTACAGTGTGGAGATTTCTAAGGCCAGCGTTTTTTCTTTTCAGCAGTATTTTTGGCTACTGTCTGTAGTTAGAAATAAACTGAATTCCCACTTCATATCATATTTTCCCAATGCCTGAGTCTTCTTTTCTGTGCCGTTACCTGAGTGTTTATACCTTCGGAAAAGCGATTACTTTCCTAAAATTGGTATGATATATACACGTCCCCCCTCCCCCTGCTCGTCTCCACTCTCAGTTTATTGCTCTACCTTTGTGTAATCATACAATCCTTTGTCACGCGCCTTTTAGCTCCTCTGTCACAACCGTGTTTTTCCTCCGCATGTAAAATGACACGGCAAGGAAAGCGTAGCAGGTCCACTGTACCGTGACTGCTCTTTAATTAAAAGCTTCTGCTCATCTCTGGATATTCAGACATCTGTGACTCGATTCCCTCAACACTTTCCCCGCGTGTCCACAGCGGTGATTAAAACATGATGGCCATCCCAGATGAATCATATTTACATCCTCGTACGCTGAGGAAAGTGCATTCCCGTCAGGCAGAAATGAAACCGTTAATGTGAAGATTGACTGGAATGTTGTTTAAGGGAATTGCCAGGGTTGGTATTGTAAACAGAAGGTAAAGGGATAACTGTGATCATATCTCTGCTTTGTTCTGTTGGTGTGTGGTCCAAATATTCATAGTTTGAAACAGATGGAAATAGGAAAGTATTCAGTATCTCCAGTTTCACTGGCCTGTTTTATTTGCCCGCCAGGTCTCCAGACAAGTCACATGACTAAAAGCTATTAATCAATGGCGTAAAAATGCTTATTTTACAACTCTCCAACAGTCAACTTTTGCCATTTTTCAGCTGATTTTCCGGCCTGATGGAAGCACTTTTAGCTTAGCTTAGCATAGATCATTGAATCGGATTAGACCGTTAGCATCTCCCTGCAAAAATTCAAAAAGGAGTTTAGATAATGATAATTATATAATAGAGTGCCTTAAAATAGTCTAGGTAACTAGGCAGCACAGCTTAATATCATTGTGCCTGCTGCAGCCATGATACTGCAGCAAAGTTCCTTGATTATTACGCCAGAATAAGAGTATAGTTCCTATTAATTTCAGCCTAGAAATGAGCTTTTTAAAAATTATTTTCCATCAGTCTTAGTGCACTAAGGCCCCGTTTACACTGCCAGTTAAACGTGACCCAGTTCCAATTGTTTGCTCATATGTGACACAGATCGGATCTGTCCTATGAGCATGTAAACACGAAATACAAGCATGCATTCGGATATTCAGAGATCGATTTCAGGCCTCCTTTATATGTGGAAATAAATCAGATATAACTCGAATATGTGACAATGTGACTATCATGTAAACACAGGGCTCAAAATTGACCTTTTTTCTTGGTAGCACCGGTGCTCTTAACTTCAAAAATGTAGGCACACCAAAGTTTAGTCGCACCCACCAAAAATTATGAGCACCGTTCTTACACACTTTATATGAACAGATTCTATTATATATTAACACTCTAATCACAACTAACAAATAAACAAAAATCTGCACGTGCTCACCGGCCCTGCACGCACTGCTTGGCGTGAATGAGATGAACTGGATTAACAATAACTGTGCTGTTCTCACGGGTGATGTCTGATATTGCACAGATGATATTGACATGTAACTTATTATTTGCATACGTCATCTTAATAGCAATAACCGTCTTTTCATAAGCTGCAATATTAGTTTCATCTCAGTGAATGCTATTTAGCGATGGTGAACGCTGTGTCAGTCACACGACTGACAGCATCGTGACGATTAAATAATGTTAGTACATCTCATGATTAAAATGTGTAGTTTCAGTGGCAAACACTGTTACCTGAAAACTCCGTCCCACCGGCTTTACGGTGAATGGCTTTAGTCATTTTCATAGCGGACTTTAAACACTGCAAGTCTTTTATCCACTCTTCGAAAAGTGTAAATGCTGGATTGACATTCATTACACTAATCACATGTGCCATTATCTGTAACTTTAGGTGGTTTGTAAAACTAAATCTGTCAGTGTTTTCATTCTCTCGGATCCAGACCTTTTCGCGGCTGTAGCTCCCTGTCGTCGGAACTGGGTGATTGACAGCTGATATTAACCAATCCATTCGCATTCTGTGCTAGCGCAGTGGGCCAATAAGAAGAGCTTGAAGGCGGGGCAAGCATTGCGGGCATTGCAAGTTAAAACTGTTTTAAACCATTCCTGAGCACTGCGTTTGGTGTTTTTGGGTGCAAAGATGCTTAATTCGTGAATGCCCCCTAATTCCGCGCATGTGGTGAACATTTTGCTGTGAAAACTGGTCGCACAACATTACTTTTATGCACTCGCACAAATGCTGCCAAATATATTTTGTGGTCGCATACGTAAAATTTTAACTATCGCAATTTCGAACCCTGAAACAGGCAGATCAGATTTATTGAGGACTTCCGTTTTGTACGTCATTAAACTTGAGACAATGTGGCACTTCTCCGCAGTTTAATGTTGTAGAAGCAAGAGCGCGTGTGGAAACGCAGACGCGTTAAACAACAACAGAGGAAACATGGAGGACGAAAGTGGTCAGTGGTCGACTGCAGAAGTTATCTGCCTTCTTGCCCTGTGGGGAGATGAGTCAGTGGATGTATATAAACAATAGGCGCAAGCTGCGATGACGGCCCTTTCCCTCCTCCTCCACCTCAAAATCATGTTAAAGTTGGGCGAACTTTGCATATTTCGCAGAGCTAAAAGCAAGACAATTTCTTCCATTGTGGCTAGTGTGGCGCAGATGCTAGAACCCGCCTTTACGCATGCGCGACGTAAATTGTATGGCAAGTGTAAACACATGAATCGGATAAAATAACGTGTAAATGGACAGGCAGACAAATCAGATACAGGCAACAAATCAGAATTGGTCATCAAGACCTGACAGTGCTAATGGGGCCAATGTGACTGCAGAAGTGTCAAGCTCTTTTTTTCGAATATTTTGTGAAAGATGCTAATAGCGAAACAGCGGTACGTAATCGTGAGCCTGGGTTGGTTTTGATTGGTTAGCTGCCCCAGTGATTCGTGATTGGATGGACAGCTAGATGGCGTTTCACTACTGCCACTTTCCCTTGCCAAGTGGCAACTTCAGTCTTTTTCCACACAGGTTGATGCAGAGAGCATTTCTTCTCAAATATCCAAACACATCAGTGTCTGTTTTTGATGATATGCTAGACCAGGGGTCACCAAACTTGTTCCTGGAGGGCCGGTGTCCTGCAGATTTCATCTCCAACCCTAATCAAACACACAAGCTAATCAAGGTCTTACTAGGTGTACTTAAATCACCCAGGCAGGTGTGTTGAGGCAAGTTGGAGCTAAACCCTGCAGGGACACACAAGCTCTTTTTTTGAAAATTTTGAGAAAGATGCTAATGGTCTAATCGGATTCAATGATTTATGCTAAGCTAAGCTAAAAGTGCTCCTGCCAATCCCGGAGACCGGCTGAATAGATTCAATAATGATAAAACTCAACCGTATTGTAAGATGAGCCTATTTCCAGACAAAAGTGGAGTCTTCCTATACAAGTTAACTTATACAATTCAAATCCTTCACGAATGAAATACCACTATCTTGTCTCTGAGCAGGTGGCAACGTCTTTTACTTTACTTAATGTAATGGAGTAAACAATTAAGATAATATACAGATACTCTTACAGGTACTTGATACTGATATTTTCTTTCTTCAGTTGAACACTAAAGAAGATATTTTGAAGAATGCTCGACCCGCTGACTTCCACAGTATTTGCTTTTTCTACTATGGAAGTCAATGGGTCACTTTCTTTCGTGTTTAGCAGAAGAAACCCAAATATGAGTGAGTAAATAATGACAGTGTTTTCACTTTTAGATGAACTATATTCCACTAAGTTCAGTAGTGAAGTAAAACTGATTACTGTCCACAGCTGAATATGCATCATGTATAGCAACAATGTGTGTAGTTGCCCCAAAATTGAAGTATAGATTTAACAATATGGTAAGGTCAGGGCAGCACGGTGGCACAGTGGGTAGCACAATCACCTCACAGCAAGAAGGTTGCTGGTTCGAGCCCCGGCTGGGTCAGTTGGCGTTTCTGTGTAGAGTTTGCATGTTCTCCCCGTGTTGGCGTGGGTTTCCTCTGGGTGCTCCGGTTTCTCCCACAGTCCAATCACATGCGGTACAGGTGGATTGAATAAGCAAAGGTGGTGTGTCCACTGTGTAAAACATATGCTGGATAAGCCGGCGGTTCATTCCACTGTGGCGATACCTGATTAATAAAGAGACTAAGCCGAAAAGAAATTGAATGAGTGAATGAATAGTAAGGTCACACATTTAAACATCATAAATTTACTGAATTTTTGTGTACCACATGTCTAACTAAAATCAATTATATTTATGTTTTTCTATCTATAATTTTGACTCATATTTCATATTCAACACAATTCCATATTTATTTGAGAAAGGGAGGCTGATGAAGTGAGCCTGTAACTAGTTGCAATTACAGTCTAAAGCCGGTTGGTCAGAGGTCTGACAGGCTAGTAAAATGAATGCGTGGGCAGAGAGAATGATGTGTTTATTTCTGGCCGTTGTGATGTACAGTGTTGACTTGAACCTCTGATCTTGTTGAAGACACACAGACGGCACAGTCTGAGCGCTTTGGCGGTTATTAACACAGACAGCCGGGATGTTTTCTGGGAGACAGGGAGAGTATGTGGGTGTGAGCTGCCGGGAATGTCACGTTTCCCTATGTGTGTGTGGGTTTTTTTGTTGTTTTTTTATTTTTACACAGGGTTTTCTAACATGTGACAAGCAACAATCTCACTTCCAATGTTTGACGTCTCTCACTCTGGCTCTGAGGGTCTGCATCTGTCTGGATTCTGTCAGCAGATGAAATAGATGACGCTTTTGCACAGGGAGCTCTATTATCCTCCTACTCCCACTTGCCCTGTTATTTACACTCCGACTGGAGTTCAGACTGCACTTTTGATGCCACCCGTGAACTTCAGGGTTAGAAACCGTTAGTGGTGTCGCTCAATCTATTGGCAGTTTTTTTGGTGATGCTGAAGATGCTGTGTCCCTCTAGGGCAAATTCTGCATTCAGTGTTTCAGTATGAAGCCTTTTACTAACCAGCAGCAGTCCAGAAGATACACACTTATTGTGCTGAAATTTATAACAACTCTGTGTTATGAAGGCCTGATAGTAAGAGCAGTGCAGGCATCAAGAGGGGTGGAGTTGACAAGTTTTCACAACAAAATCTGCCCAATGGTCAATTAACACTAGTCCAATGGCAAATCAAACTAGCCCAAAACTAGCCCTATGGCCAATCAAACTAACCTAAAACCAGCCTAATGGCCATTCAAAAGTAGCCCAATGGCCAATCAAAACTAGCCTAATAGCCAATCAAAATGACCTCAATGGCCAATCAAGCTAGCCAAAAGCTAGACCAATAGCCAGTTACTACTAGCCCATAACAACCCAATGGCCAATGAAAATTAGTCCAAAATGAACCCAATTGTCAATTAAATTTAGATTCAAACTAGACCAATGGCCATTCAAAACTAGTCTAATGGGCAATCAAAACTAGCCCAAAACTAGACTAATGGCTAATTGAACTAGCCCAAAACTGGACAAATAGCCAACTAGCCCAATGGCCAATCAATCTAGCCCAAAACTAGACCAATGGCCAATCAAACTAGCCAAAAACTAGTCTAAAACTAGACCAATAGCCAATCAAAATTAGCACAGTGGTTAATCAAACTAGCCAAAAACTAGCTCAAGGGCCAATCAAAACTATTCCAAAACTAGACAAAAGGCCAATCAAACTAGTCCAAAACTAGCCCAATGGCCAATCACACTAGTCCAATGGCCAATCATAACTAGCCCAGAGCTAGACCAATGGCCAATAAAAACTAGATCAAAACTAGCCAATGGACAATTGAACTAGCCCAAAACTAGCCTAAAAAAGCTAAAATTGCCTAAAATTGGACCATTAGCCAATCAAAACCAACCCAGAGGCCAATCAAACTATCCCAAAACTAGTTCAATTGCCAATCAAAACTAGACCAATAGCCAATCAAAATTAGCCAAGTGGCTAATCAAATTAGCCCAAAACTCGACCAATGGCTAATCAAAATTAGACCAAAATTCAGTAAACACTAGCCCTATTCCAAACAAGCTAGCCCAATAGCCAATCAAAACTAGCCCAAAACTGGACAAATAGCCAATCAAAACTAGCCCAATGACCAATCAAATTAGCCAAAACTAGCCAATTAAAATGAACCCAGTGGCTAATCAAACTAGCTAAAAATGAACTCAATGGCCAATCAAAACTAGCCCCAAACTAGACCAATGGCCAATCAAACTAGCCCAAAACTAAACAAATGGCCAATCAAAACTAGCCCAATGGCCAATTAAACTAGCCTAAAACTAGCCAAATGGCCAATCAAAACTAGCCCAAAACTAGACCAATGGCCAATCAAACTAGCAAAAAACTAGACCAATGGCCAATCAAACTAGACCAATGGCCAATCAATACTAGCCCAATGGCCAATTAAACTAGCCAAAAACTAGCCCAATGGCCAATTAAAACTAGCCTAAAACTAAAACAATGGCCAATCAAAACTAGCCCAAAACTAGCCTAATGGTCAATCAAACTAGCCCAAATCTAAACCAATGACCAATCAAACTAGACCAATGGCCAATCAAACTAGACCAATGGCCAATCAAACTAGACCAATGGCCAATCAAACTAGCAAAAAACTAGCCCAATGGACAATGAAACTAGCCCAAAACTAGTCCAATGGCCAATCAAACTAGCCCAAATCTAGACAAATGGCCAGTCAAAACTAGCACACAACTAGACTAATGGCTAATCAAACTAGCCCAATGAGCATTCAAAATTAGCCCAAAACTGCCATTCCCATATGTAAAAATAAGTATTTTACTTCACTGAAGTCAGTATGCAGGTTCTGTTTAGAAACCTTCTGCCTTGATGTATGCACTAAAGACATTTTCTTTTTAAAAAAAAAAATTTATCCAACTGTTACTATAGACTTGCACAGGCACATTACACAGTAAAAAAACCCTTCTGACCAATCCGAATTGAGTATTCAAGACATTCATGTAGTAATGAGTAGTAATAAACAGTTTATTTAACATCTTAGGATTCATTTATAACTGTTTAGATTCCTCTTTCTCTCTCTCTTTCTTGCCATCTTGTCCTTAAAGTCTTTCCCCTTCGTCAGCTTGCCAGGAACATTCATCCACCCACTGGAAATTACAGCTGAGAGAGAGAGAGAGCTGTTTTTTATGCATTTATCATCCTTCCCACTGAAAACTCCTTGAAGCAAGTGTCAATTTTATTAGCATGTCAGGTGGAAGCCCTTATCGAGCGCGCTGGACCCTGCGAGCTCCGCAAAACCAACGTGATGTAAACCCATGTGTGCCGGCTGCCCGGATCCACAGAGTAAAAGGGGCTTCCTGGGTTATTTTTCAATTGAAAGTGTCTATTACTGCATACCTGACATGCAGAATGAGATGAGAAGGAAAATGTGTGCAGATTGAAAGCCAGGCAGGATTTTAAAATGGCTAAATCATGTTTTTGCGTGGGTTTCCTTTAGATGCTCCGGTTTCCCCCAAAGTCCAAAGACATGCTCTATAGGTGAATTATAAACTTAATTGTCTGTAGTGTATGTGTGTATGTGCTGGTCCTCCTGGTTGGGGGATGAATGTTGGGCTAACAACCCACCTCATCAAAATTAAACCTTACAAAACACCAACATGGTGCACCTAAATATCAACTTCGATATAAACGGCCCTGGGAGTAAGTACTGTAAGTAAATCATGTTTTTGATCAAGCACATTCTTTACTTGGATAATATATGTATTGGAGTGGCCCAGCCACAGTCCTGACTTAAATCCAACTAAGAATCTTTGAAGGGAGCTAAATATTCTCAGTTAAATTTAAGTCAAGACTGTCCAAAATAGAGCCTTTTTTCACAATGATGCCTCTTGTACATTGTCTTATTATCATTTGGAGGAAGCCTGTGACATTTCTCGTTTCCAAATCTGCTGATTGAATAAAAGTAAATTTAAGTCAGAATTTGCCAGAGGTATAGGGTATGAGTTTTAGGCTTGACTATACTGTACTGTATGCAGTGGTGGAAAGAGTACTGAAAAATCATACTCAAGTAAAAGTAGCATTACTTGCCTAAAAATGTAGTGCGAGTAGAGTAAAAGTATCTGCTGTAAATATTACTCAAAGTATGAGTAAAAAGTAGCCCTTTTAAAAGTACTCGAGTAGTGAGTAGTGAGTATTATGCTGTCGACAGCTGATGTGTTTACATGTAATTTGTGCGCGTATGAACGTAACATTCTGTAGTGCATCTAGTTATTGCCCAGCAGGCACACAACATCATGAGACGTTAATATTAGGTTAGATTTAGGTTGTGATATCAGGTGACCAAAATTAATTGTCAAGCCAGCAGCTAAGGACAACGCTATTATGATGTCCAATAATGACGTCAAATGACGTTGATATTTGGTTGATTTTATGTTGTTAGAAAGTGACCAAAATCCAGCGTCAACATCTTAAACCAAGACAACATCTTAAACCAACGTCACATACTCACATTTATTCATCAGGTACGGCAACCAAATTCCAACATCTGATAGATGTCATAGGGGTAACGTTCACACAATGTCAAGCTGTAACATCATTAGACGTTGAAATTTGGTTGGTTTTAGCTTGAACATTGACATTGGCCTGACGTTGAGTTCTGACGTCAACCTGATTTTCATTTCCAAACAATATGCAACGTCCCCATGGCGTTAGGGTTCAACGTCAATCAGACGTCATGTTGACGTCCTGTGCCTGCTGGGTGTTTAAGCCCATTTCGGTCATCATACAGTAACAACCGTCATCTTCTCATCAGTGACCTGCATCTAAACAGTCTCTGAGTCAATGCGTGTAAAGATTTTGAACATCTTCATGGACACATTTAATACTTCCAAACAGCTTGCTGCAATTATAAAGTGCACACGTCTTGAGGTAGTTCATTATGATGCGATTTACCTTCTACAGTATGGGCGATTTCATTGGACAGGAATGTCAGAGTCAAGATTCCGCCAATCTGGTCTTATTAATTCTTGTTTTGGTGGCGGAGTCCTGACACTACTCCTGTCATGTTTTGTCATTGTGCGTGTCTCTAAATGAGCGCCAATCGTGGGCGCACTTGGACCCTGCGCGTTTCCGCTCGATGCGGGCGCGTAGAGTTTGGGCTTGTTTACGATTGTGCAGGTGTGTGTCTGTTTCGTCATGTGCTCGTCAGTCTATTGTCTAGCCCCACCTTTCTTGTTAACTCATTATTAGTTAATTTGGTTCACCTGTTTGTGTATTGATTTACTACCGCTTATAATCTCCTCACGTCTGCTGTCCTGTGCCAGTTCGTCTTCGTTGCTATCCATGTCTCAGCTTTGCTTGTCGTCTCCGTCCTGATGTGGTCCAGTCCTGATCCCTGCCAGCCTGCTCAGTCCAGGTTGTTTTGTTTGTTTATTATTTGTTTGATTTAGTGTTTTTCCCCCTTCGGGGTTGTTTACTTTTCCCTTTTTGTTTTATTTTATTGTAAATAAATATCCTTACTCTGCGCTTGGGTCCTCGCCTCCTTTTTCCCCTAATCCTACGTTGACAATCAGGACAGATTTTTCTAATCCTCATGGACAAGAAAAATAGTGACTGCAGGTTAAAGGGAAGTAGTGGAGTAAAAGTACAGATACTGCAGTAAAAATGTACTTAAGTAAAAGTAGACATTTATAAAACTACTCAGTAAATTACAATTCTTGAAAAAACTACTCAATTACAGTAATTTGAGTATTTGTAATTAGTTTACACCACTGACTGTATATACTGTATAATAAAATGTTGTATTACAGTATGATGTATCACTTGTTGAATTGCTCATTTGGATAACATAGTGCTATTTTAATGTATATTAGGCAACCCATGCTCATTCTGAAAACCTCTACATACATTTCTGGAGGCCGCCAAATACGTCCCGGGATGTACGTATTTTTGCAGTTTTCGTGAATCCACCAGAGGCCGCTGTGTATGCTTTTTTTTTTTCCTCGCGCGAGTGCCGTTTGCGCCTGCTGTTCTCTCGTAAACCCACCAGAGGCCGCTGTCAACGGACTGGATGACTGACTGACTGACTGACCAATTGACTGACCCACCCTCCTCCTTCCCTAAACCCAACCAATTTTATCGAGTGATCCGCCCGAAAAAAAGAAAAGCCCTCGTCTGATTTTTACCACGTCATTCTCACCCTGTTATTTGCTCATTTATTTTATTTTTTTGATTCTGTTTTTGTCTTACCTGCATACTGGAACCGCTCTTCCCTGTACTCGAACCCTGTCGTTGTGGTCAACTCATCCGTGCATCTCAAGTCCGCGGACGTACACGACGAGCTAACGGGACAAACTGCTTGCGGCGGGAAAGTCGTCCACACGGAGGTTAGTGGTCAGCTGGTAAACGTAAAAAGGAACGGCGTCACACCGTCCCGTAGTGTTTGATTTAAAAAACGAATTGCAGCCATACATACTTCAGGGTTCATATCTTGCGGTATCCAGAAACGTGTATATAGGACTACGTTTTCAGAATGAGCCTGTGTTGATATTAGGATGTGTAGGGCTCCGAAAAATCTGATCGTTGGTTATTGAGATATCGGCAGCCTTAATTACATTTCATGTATGTATGTATATATGTAATCGTTTACGTTTTTCATTTTATTTTCATGCATTTGGCAGACACTTTTATCTAAAATGACTTGACAAAATAACAAAAAAAGGGCATACACAGAGGCAAAAATAGAGTGAGACAGTTTAATGTTATTAACATTTTTATTCTGATACCGGATTATAATTATGTGCAGTGTTATGGCAAATAAAATCAATTTAAAGTTGCATTTTGGTAACACTTTACTTGAATGGGTGTTCATAAGACCTTCATTAAACCATGACATGACACATATCATGAATGTAAGTGAGATTTATGTTTATAACACCTGTCATTAAGTGTCATTCACTGGGTTTAAATGCAAAGTTAACACTGCTTGTTATGACAGCTTGGCGTAAACAAATACATCACAGCCGGTCTTCATCTTCGTCATGACAGCTTGACATTACAAAATGGCATAAATCTATTAGAAACATGATTGTCATGAAGCCATTATAAATGTGTCATGAATTTCATAACAGCATTGTTAATATATACAGTTGAAGTCAGAATTATTAGCCCCCCCCCCTGTTTATTTTTCCACAACTTCTGTTTAACCCAGAGCAGATTTCTTCAACACATTTCTAATCATTATAGTTTTAATAACTCATCTCTAATAACTGATTTATTTTATCTTTGCCATGATGACAGTAAATAATATTAGACTAGATATTCTTCAAGACACTTCTATACAGCTTAAAGTGACATTTAAAGGCTTAACTAGGTTAACTAGGCAGGTTAGGGTAGTTAGGCAAGTTATTGTATAATGATGGTTTGTTCTGTAGACTATCAAGAAATATAGCTTAAAGGGGCTAATAATATTGACCTTAAAATGGTATTTAAAAAAATAAAACTGATTTTACTCTAGCAGAAATAAAACAAATAAGACTTCCTTCAGAAGAAAAAATATTATCAGACATACTGTGAAAATTTCCTGAATCATTTGGGAAATATTTACAAAAGAAAATGTAAATGGGGGCGAATAATTCTGACCTCAATTGTTATGTTTATGTCAAGCTGCTATAATATCATCTTTGAATAGGCACTTGAATGACATAACTGAGCGAATGACACCTAATAACAGTTGTCTTAAGCGTCCATACAATCTCATTCGCATTCCTGACATGTGTCGTGTCATGATTATAAAGGTTTAATGACCGCCTTTATAAACACCCCTTTAAGTGTTTCCCTACATATTAATAAAAAAACAACAACATAAGAAAAAGAATCCTGCTAATCTGACATCTCATCAAATCGATTTTCATACCTCAAAACTCTGCGTTACGCTGAATAAATGTCATCACAGAGGAAATAATAATCCAATAAACGAGCGCAACAGTTGCCCTTGTGACCCAGGTCTCCCTCAAGAGCCACTTCAGTAGCGTGTCTTGACCTGTACAAGCTAATTACAATATGCTAATAGACATTGACAACCGTAGAACATCTGGTCAACCATGATTATATCAACACCGTAAAAGCAGGAGTGTGTGGAGTGCAGGAATATTCATGATGTGTTGATGTATAGGTGTTCAAGAGAAGAAAAAAGTAACGTTTTTAGTGCTCTAAACAAGAAAAATATGGAAATGTTTGGGGGGAAAAAGCTTGGAAAAGTGAAAAAATAAATAGACAAAGTGAATTAAGTCTTTGATTGAAAAAAGAATACTTTAAAGATACATTTTTATTGATAACACATCAATAAATAAACAATATCGAGGATAAACAAATAAATTCTAATAAACTAACTGTTATAAAAAAAATAAAGCAATTAAAATAAAGACGCAAATACTGTACGATATATATATATATATATATATATATATATATACCTGTACAGATGAATTATTCGCCCCCCTTTGATTTTCTTTTGTAAATATTTCCCAAATGATGTTTAACAGAGCAAGGAAATTTTCACAGTATGTCTGATAATATTTTTTCTTCTGGAGAAAGTCTTATTTGCTTTATTTCGGCTAGAATAAAAGCAGTTTTTAATTTTTTAAACACCATTTTAAGGTCAAAATGATTAACCCCTTTAGGCAATTTTTTCCCAATAGTCTACAGCAGGGATTCCCAAACTTTTCAGCCTGTGACCCCCATAATAACAATGCCAGTGACTCACAACCCCAAATATCCTCTGAGGTTGTTATAAATACAGAAACTTTGCATGCAATGGCACACACACACACACACACACACACACACACACACACCAATAGACCCAAGTCTATTCTTCGTTTGATTTTTTTTCATGTATGTCAGTGCTGTAAATGTGCCAGAAAGTTTAATCTGGTGTTATAAAACCTGCTGCATCTGACGCTATTGCTCTTTCTTTAATATAATATAATTACCCCAGGGGTCGCAATCCAATAGAACTAGTAACTATAAGCTACTATAGTAACTATATAGTATATAGTAACTATAAACAACTATTTTTTTCTCTGCAATAGGTTATGGATGAAATATGGTAATTCTTATGGTTTAATAAAAATAAATCGATTTTTGGAAATCACCAGACAGTTATTAGAGATGAGTTATTAAAACTATTATGATTAGAAATGTGCTGAAGAGATCTGCTCTCCGTTAAACAGAAATGGGGAAAAAAATAAACAAGCGGTCTAATAATTCTGACTTCAACTGTATGTGTGTGTGTGTATATATATATAGAGAGAGAGAGAGAGAGAGAGAGAGAGAGAGAGAGAGAGAGAGAGAGAGAGAGAGAGAGAGAGA
>CAIGQZ010032134.1:150734-170806 GCA_903798205.1 Danio tinwini | reverse complement strand
GTCCTCTAGTGGCCAAAATGACATACAGTGCCACAGTGCCTTTAAGCTATTATTTTTGCTTCAATAAAAAGTAAGCTAGTATATTAGTTTAGAAATAGGGTAAGGTTATGTACGTGTACTAATAAACAGACAATATCTTAACAGCTTAATTGATTGTTAGCACAGAGAGCACTGTGGTTTGTGTGGCAACATGTAGAGGAGCGTCCAGGCAAATAAAAAAAAAAACTAAAATCTTAAATTATCAATATGCACCCTCTAGTGGCCAAAATGACACATTGTGCCTTTAAACTATTATTTTTGCCTCAAAAAATAGAATATGAGAATGAAGAATAAATTCTTTATAATTATTAATAAACTGCCTAATATCTTATTAGTTTATTATACCATTGATACCAATAGCCCTGTGGTTAGTGAGCCGACATATAATGCAATAGTACTCCAGGCGTTCCAAGATTAAAACCAGGCTCAGGGAGCTTTCCCGATCTCATCCCCCTCTCCCTTCTATGTCATTTTATGTCATCTATTGTTTTGTCAAATTTTTTTGGTAAAATTAAATGTAAAAAATCGAAATACCCCTTTGTTTGTTGTGAATATGCGCTCTCTAGTGGCCAAAATGACATACAGTGTCTTTAAATTATTATTTTGGCCTCAATAAAATAAAAAAGGTTAGTATTGTAAAATATGAGCATGAAGAACATGCACTTTACAACTGCTAACAAACAGGCAATGTCTTATTAGCTTATCAATGGCACGATAGCTCTGTAATTTGTGCCCAAGTTCGAAACCAGGCTCATGGACCTTTCGCAATTCTGTCCACCCCTCCCTCTCACTTCATTTCCTGTCATCATACTGTTTTGTCAAATAAAAATGTCAAAAATAAATCATAAAATGTAAAAAAATCTAAATATGCCTTTGTTTGTTGTGAATAAGCGCCCTCTAGTGGCCACAATGAAATACTGTGCTTTTAATCTATTGTTTTCGCCTCAATAAATTCGAAAGGTATGTTTTTGTAAATAAAAAAACAATAAAAAAGATAAATGAATAATTGTGATAAATGTGATGCAATCATTTGTAGCGCTCTTCTATTAATTTTCTGTCACTCTTTAATATTTTTTTGCTATCCCAGCTAATCAGAGGAAATATCAGGGTCTCTAAAGTACCATTAAGACGGCCGTGTGTTTATTAACTTCAATCACTCACTAGTGAAATAGAAGCACTGTAGGCATGTAATAAGACTCTTACCCAGGCTTATATCAAGACATCTCCAGCCCACTTTTCAAATCGAGCTCATTAAAAACTTAACGACTGATCTCAGGACTGCAACTCGCCTCTAAACGATCACATGTGCCGCTTTGACTGAATATTAGGCCGATTATTAAAAATATAGATTTGCTTTAAAGTGAAGAAAATAATATGTTTTTCTTGTGTGTTGCAGGTGATGTAATTTCAGTGTAACTATTCATTTAACCAATATTAATCAATTACATGAACTTAATATGAGGCAGCACGGTGGCTTAGTAGTTAGCACTGTGGCCTTAGTAGTTAGCATTTTTTCCCCAAATTGAATTCACAAAAACTTATATTTATATCCACATATTTGTCGTTGAAGCATGCTTTGTAGTTCATTGAAGGCACACACTTTTAAACTAATTTTAATCCTTACTTTGGGTTATTTAAAATCTTACCGGTCCGTTGTGGTAAAGAAGGAGCTGAGCCGAAAGGCAAAGCTCTCGATTTACCGGTCAATCCTACTCTCACCTATGTTTTTTGGTCATGACCGAAAGAACAAGATCTCAGATACAAGCGGCCAAAATTAGTTTCCATCGAAGGGTGGCAGGGCGCACTCTTAGGGGTAGGGTGAGGAGCTCTGACACCCGGGAGGAGCTCGGAGTAGAGCCGCTGCTCCTCCACACCGAGAGAAGTCAGCTGAGGTGGCTCAGGCATCTGTTTCAGATGCCTCCTGGACACCTACCTAGGGAGGTGTTCCAGGCATGTCTCACCGGGAGGAGGCCTCGGGGAAGACCCAGGACACGCTGTAGGGACTATGTCTCCTGGCTGGCCTGGGAACGCCTCGGGATCCTCCCGGAGGAGCTGGAGGAAGTGTCTGGGGAGAGGGAAGTCTGGGGTTCTCTCCTAAGACTTCTGTCCCTGCGATCCAGCCCTGGAAAAAGCAGCAGAAAATGAATAATTGAATGAATGAATGAATAAATGAATAAAATCTTAAATCAAAGGGGTAGTTCACCCAAAATGAAAATGGCCACCCTATTTACTCTCCCTCAGGTGGTTTTAAACCTGTGTGAGTTTCTTTCTTCTGTTGAACACAAAAGAAGATAGTTTTAAAACTGCAAGTTAATTTACTTCCGTAGCAATTTATTTATAGCATCAGTCAGCATTCTTCAAAATATATTCTCTTGTGTTGAACAGAAGAAACTCAAACAGTAAATGATGACAGATTTCAATTGTGGAGTGAACTATCCTTTTATTTTGTGTCTGATTTGTACACATTGTTATTTTTACTTGATATATTAAAGTATTAATAATACTGACTCAGAGTTCACCTTTGTTTGTTCTTTCAGTTTGGGCGGACGGAAGTTATCGACAACACTTTGAACCCCGATTTTGTGCGGAAATTCATATTGGACTACTTCTTTGAAGAACGACAGAACTTAAGGTTTGATCTGTAAGTATCAGCCGTTTTTTTCTATACAGTATATAAAAAATGTTGACTCAAAACTGTAAGCTTTTTTTGAGTTGACTTAACTTTTAACCCAAGTACTAGACTCGATTTAAGTTGAGTCAACTCAAAAAAAGCTCTGCAGCAAAAGTAACCTTAGAATTTTAAGTTGGGTCAACTTAAGCTAGCTGGCATGATTGCCCACTGAAGCTAAGCAGGGTTGGTCAGTACCTGGATGGGAGACCACATGGGAAAGCTAGGTTGCTGCTGGAAGTGGTGTTAGTGAGGCCAGCAGGGGGCGCTCAACTAGAGCTACACGATTATTCAAAAAAAGATCGCAATCTCGATCCAACCCCCTAGACGATCTTAATCCAGCATTTTTGCGATTCTGCCAATCATATTTTCAAATTCAGGAGAGAAGCAAAGGCGGCGCACAAGTCTTCTCACATGTTGAAAGGGTCACATACTCTATTTATAAGTTATAGTTCACCCAAAAATTTCATTTTTGTCTTCATGTAATGTAATGACGTATTCGCGGCCGGGAAATCACACGTGACGTGAGCTGCTGACCGTGAGCTGTTACCACAGAGAGGGCGGGCGTGCGCCCTACTAATGATACACGCGCTCGCGTTTACTTTAGTAGACAGAACTTGCATAGACTGTGAATAACAAGTTGTAAATAACATTCAGTTTGTGGCACAGAGTGATCGTTTGGGAGGGAAGTATGAACAGCACTTAGCAGTGAAAATGAAACCGAAAGCACGCTAAGCATTTAAATAATCATATCACATTTTACAGTTATGATTACCACAAGCATGTAATCTGTTTTTCTCTCATAGCGAACACAGATTTGTGCATAAAAATAACTGTTTAACAGTGTCAGTATAACTACTGTAGCCTATATGATGTTGAATATAATGTAAGAGGGAATCTGATAATGACAAATGTCTGATTTTACCAGTGAATAAATGTTAATAAAAGTGATCATTTGTGTGTAACTTTATTTATTTATGGTTTGGTTATGGGTAAAGCAAAGACCATGTGGGTCAGGTAGTGAAAACGGTAGGCTACAATTAATTAATTTGTTATGAATTAATTGATATTTACCCCACCAAGACGACGATGTCATCGTCCATCGCGATGTTTGTCATTAGACATCGTACGATGCCAAATTGGTCAACATCGACCAACCCTAATTTACGCCAAACTGTAAATACTGTGAAGAAATTGGTGAATATAAATATGCTGAAAAAAAGTAATTTTGACAATATATTTCAAAAAAACTAGACATATTAATAAAGTGTGAGGGAAAATAAAACAGGTTTAAATGTTTTATATCCATTTAATAGCCCAAAATAGCACAGAAAATGACTGGTGTGTGAAAAACAAACACCCTGCCTGCAGTGTCTTGCCTTTAATAGATCTGAATTAGCATCATCACATCTCTAATTATTATAATCACAATAAAATCCTTCCACAGAAGGCGCAAAAACAATTAAATCAACCTTGCTTGATTCTAAATGTGCTAATATTTAATTAAACATGCTAGTGTGTATGTGTGTGTGTGTTTGTGTGTAGATTAAAGCATTTAATGTGCATTTATTTATTTCAGTTCACCCAAATGCGTATGAGGAATTTATATGTGTGTCTTTAGGCTCGTGCACAAGTGTGTGTGTGTGTCTGTAGGCAGTGTGTGTGTGTTGTCTCTGTGGATCGGTGTCCCCGCTCGACGGCCTGTCATACTGGCTCTGTAAATCTGCAGCAGACATGAGAAGGGTCACGAGGGTGTGTGGGCACTGCCTTCGAGACGATAGCGAAACCATGATGATGACATGGCATGTCACCATGACAACAAGGGGGATTGAGCCCCACAAGCCTATGGAAGAGGCAGAGAGGCGATAAATACACTACCCGAGATAGCCAAACACAAATCCTGATGATTTCCACTACAAACACCATTAAAAACATCCAAACACCAACATCTTCATGTGTTTTGGGGGGATATTCCATTGGGTTTAACATGCCCACCAGTAGAGAACCAATACAATTTCCACTGCAACCATTGAAACTGCAAATTCTATGATGGTTTATGTAGTTTTGTACAGGGATTCAGAGATCCTTGTTGCTTTTCTTGTCCTCCATCTTTCTTCTTCTCTCTCATGTCTTTATCTCTCCATTGCGCTGTGACAGGGGCAGAAGAGAATGATTCATGATGGCTGTGCTTTAATGATGCTGCTTTTTTTCTTCTTCTTCGTAATGAGAAACAGGCAAGCATGAACTCATCTCATAAGACCATAATCTAATTACAGCCTCGCACACTGATTTGGGAAACAACTTCTGTTTATTTCTTTCTCTTCATTGCGAGATCTCCTGAGCAATCATCACTGTTTGCTATTGCCCATGCTTAGGGTAGGGGAATCGAATAAATGTTGTAGTATCGTGAGCTGACGGTATGAAATATGCCACTCAGTTTATCAACATAGGCTCATTCTGAAAGCGTAGCCTTGTATACAAGCCTTGTATACTTGTATTTCTGGAGAGCACGAATTATGTAGCCAGAAGCAGTAGCAACGCAAGCTTAACGGTAGCTACCCTCACGGTATTCGTGCCGTCCTTTTGCGGATGTAAGTGAAGAGCGGGGGAGGGGGTTGTCATGGACAAAAGTGCAAAGTGAAGAGTGGGGGAGGAGAGTTGAGGTGTTGGTTGGATCTCTATGCCTCCCCTAGCAAGATGCAGGCCTGGGCGATTGCCCATGCCTAAATCCGCCACTGGCCAGAAGTACGTATGGCTGCATTTCGTCTTAAAAATTAACGCTACAGGTGGTATGATGCCGTTCCCATTTGTGCTACCAGCTGACCGCTTACCCCAGGCTTTCCCACTGTTACCAGTTTGTCCAGTAGCTCCGCTAGTCAACCTGTGCTTTTGAAAACACTATTGGTTGGGTTTAGGGAAGGAGGAGGGTGGGTCGGTCGATTACTCAGTCAGTCAGTCAGTCAGTCAGTCAGTCAGTCGACAGCGGCCTCTGGTGGATTTACATGAGAACAGCAGGTGTGGATGGCACTAGCGATTTAAATTTGAGGTCTGAAAAGCATACATAGCGCCCTCTGGTGGATTCGCGAAAACAAAATCTGCAAAAAAAAACGTAGCTCCTGGCACATATGTGCCGCTCTCCAAAAATGTATGTGGGGTAAGTAATCAAAATGAGCTTGGGTTGCAGTTTTTATAGCTAGTATGTTTGGTGTTGGTGTTTACCTGATTCTGCATGTAGAATCGGCTGTCGGTGAAAAAGAGCGCTCTCATTGGTTGTTCAATTACGAATCAGAGTGTGAAAACAAAAACTGAATAACAAGTCAGAGGGAATCCATGTCATTGCGTTGCATTTCTTGAAGTTTAGCAAACAGTATGGATTATCAGGTGAGCGAATGCGCGAATACGTCTCGGACACTTGGACCACTTTTTTCTGGATTGTTGAAAACACTCTCGGTTGGGTTTAAGGAAGGGGGTGGGTGGTGGGGTTGGATTGGTCGGTTGGTTGGTCAATCAGTTGACAGTGGCCTCTGGTGGAATTATGTGAGAACAGCAGGCGTGAATGGCACTCGCGAGAGAAATTTGAGATCTGAAAAAGCGCACACAGCGGCCTCGCAATAGCACATTTTTGGTGGATTCGCCATAACAAAAACTGCAAACAAATTTGTCAATCAATAATCAGTTAATGTGTATAGGGCTACGTTTTCAGAATGAGCCTGGGTTAATTATTTTTTTTTTTTACATTTACGTAAACTAAAATAATGAAGCAAGATCTTTTCTTTACTGTGATCAAATACAACGATGAAGCTATATTTAGTCTATCTTCTGGCATCCGGAATCAATTAAATAACAAATTAATTGATATTTAACAACAACCACCCCCGCCTACGACGACGATGCCATCGTCCATCGCGATGTTTCACATTAGACATCGTACGATGCCAAATTGGTCAACATCGCCCAACCCTACTGTATAGATGATTTGATTAATGCCAAATTGGTGGATCTGAGTACAACATGAGTGAAAATGTTACACCAATGATGAAAACCCTTACAATGCACCCAACCTGTTGCTCTGTGTTGATTCTGACTCCATCTTTATTACGGTATTATTGTTTGTAATAAAACATGTCATGTTTCCACGCTTTCCGTTTGAATGCTGTGCAATGTTTTGTGTGCGTTTAGAATGACAGATCCCCATCAGTGCATGTTGTGCTATAAATAGCATTCGGCGCGGAGCATAATGAGGTTTAGTCAGAGTGTTTAAATGGAAATCTGTGTGTGTGTGTGTGTGTGTGTGTCTCGTTCCCTTCAGGGTCTGTTGAGTGTGTGGGCAGAAAGCAGACCATGCTACAATCCGCAGTGATGGCTGCGTCTTTACGTATGCACACATCATTTCTTTTTCTCTCTCATTTCCCAGAGGAGGAGAGCAAGATTGGCTGTATGTGTTCAGGTCTTTATTGTGGAAGTCATTAGAGGCTTTGTATGTAATTAGTGTGACATGAGACTGGCCAACAGGATTATTTTCTTCTGTCTTTTATTTAATATAGCTTTCGTTTTTTCCTAAATAGCAGAATGTAGGTTAAAGAGAATCCATCAAACAGCTCTGCATTTAACTGACGTCTAATGGACTTGACTAAACAAGGCACGATTTCCGTAAATGAGGATACCCCTCTGTAACCAGTGATGACAACGTAGGTGAGGATCCAAACGTAGGGTTTTATTAACAGGATGGTCAGGCAAGCAATGATCAACACAGGAGCGACAGATGTATAAGGACAGTCCAGAGTCCTAATTAAAATAACAGGCAGATGGTCAGAAGACAGGAGTAAAACAAGGGTCAAAAACACGGCAAAGCAGGACAAAGGTAACACGTTGTAGTGTCACTTAACATAGAACAAGACTCAGCAACATTGTGTGTTTGTGTGCTGACTTTATAGTCCATGTAATCAGTTCATGAGCGGCTTCAGCTGTGAGTTATTAATAATAATTCCTTACATTTATATAGCACTTTTCTGGGCACTCAAAGCACTTAGGGGGAAATCTCCTCATCCACCACCAGTGTGCAGCATCCACCTGGATAACTCGATGGCAGCCATTTTGCGACAGACCGCACACCACACACCAGCTGATTGGTGGAGTCAATTATGATATGGGGAGGGATAGGAGGCCATGATGGACAGAGGCCAGTGGGCAGATTTTGGCCAGGATGCTGGGGTTAAACCCCTACTCTTTTTCGAAGGACATCCTGGGATTTTTAATGACCACAGAGAGTCAGGACCTCAGTTTAACGTCTCATCCGAAAGACGTCGCTCACTGACCAGTAAAGAGTTCCCGTCACTATACTGGGGCATTAGGACCCACACAGACCACAGGTTGGGCGCCCCCTGCTGGCCTCACTAATACCACTTCCGGCAGCAACCCAGCTTTCCCATGTGGTCTCCCATCCAGGTTCTGACTGGGCACAGCCCTGCTTCGCTTCAGTGGGCGACCGCGTGAGAGTTGCAGAGAGCTAGCTACCAGATTTGGAACCGGTTGTGTGTGTGGTGCATGACTGAATATGTAGTTCATAAATGGCAGATTTGTAGTCCATTAGTGAACTGTGCAGAGGCTGGATCGCTGTTGATCATGATACCCTCATAGATCTTTTAAATGAATATTTCTCTATACGATGCTTTACAAAAATATATTGGTGTGTGTATATATATACTTCAGAAGACAGAAACTGAGATATGTTTAGAACTAGCAGAGGGTCAGGAAACATTGACAGGATTAAATTTCTGAATAAACTATCACTTTAACAATAATAACAATTATTCTGGGGATAGTTGTTCATTGTATTAACCAACTCGAAAATATTCTCAAAAATAATGGAAGAGGTAGCTAGCACATGTTACTATGAGCTATTAGATATGACCGTGTGCATAAACATTAGGGGTGTGATAAGATCTTGTTGGACGAGATCTCGCGAGATTAAATCATGATGAGATTTCTCGTCGAGGTGAAAAGTTGTCTCGTGAGTAGATGTTATCATGATGGAGCGTGAGGGTAAAATTAGCATTGAAGATCGGAAGCAGGATTGAATTTAAACCACAAATCAAGTGCTTTGCACACACCTGGTAAGGCTGGCCTCTGTGTTGCACATGCCACTTGGTTGGGCGGGCAGGTGTGACGTAACCGATTTTTTTTTTTTCTCACCGGAAGGCTGCTGCGTTATTCATGTCCAAGCAGAGGCTGCAACTATAGCCACTCAAATTAACCATGAACATTACCACACGAAGGAATGTCACTTTAGATGTGCTGAAAGTCATTATTGAAGTGCAGTACACATATGTAAACACCCAAATCAAACTATTAGGCTACCATCGTGTAGGACTTTTAGTCGCATTTAGTGATAGGACAGTCCACACAGCTGTTTGACAATATTCTCTACACCTACACATATCTCTAAGCGCGCACACACATACTGAACTGCTGGAGACTCAACACCAAACACGTTTATGCTGTACGTGAAAAGCGGACGTTTTATTTTGCTGGTTCAAGTGACCAAATTCCACACCGAGACTAAAAAAGCTTTTATATGTGTGATGTAGCACAAGTATTTAAGCATGTTCACGAGAGAGAAAGAGAGCGCACCATCCGCCACGTAACCAATATAAACTGTTGCATACGTGCAGAAATCACGCCATGGACATTTCATCAAGATGCCTACTGGTTTAAAAAGGCCTAGATTCAAAGAAAATGGCCAAATGAGAAGGTTTTTTTGTCATAAACTACAGCAAAACAACTTTTCAAGAAGAAAATGAAACCATGTGAACTGAATAAATACAGGGATGGAGAAAAAAAGAGCGCTTTATTATCAGCTGTTAGTCAGCGCCCGCTCTTTTTTTTCTGGTCATTGCGCCTTTTGCCGTGTGCTGTGTAATTGCAGTCAATCGTGTACGAGTCGCATTTAAAAGATGATAAATGTAAGCAGCTCATCAAAAAAAAATCCCAATTCACCATCAAGGTCTGCAATGCAAATACTCTGAAATGCTATAGGAGAAAAGCCTGTCAGTAGAGTTTGCTATTTTCTATTTAAATAGTAACTAATATTTTGCAGCGTTTGCATGTTCATTGCATAGAATTCAATTTAAACTAATATAAAACTATTGCATACATAAAATTATGGGAATAATTATGGAAATTGTAGACATGAAAATGGAAGTAAATTCATTACAAGTTCATTAAAAAACAACTAAATTGTTTTGCATTTTGTGATTTTTTTTTATTCATTCATTCATATATTAGCAAAATATTTAAATTTTACGATTATTCCATTGATATTCATCATTAAGGATTTCTTTAAAATAGTGTAAAAATCTCGTCTCGTTCTCGTGAACCCAATCTCGTGTCTCGTCTCGTCTCGGGGAGTAGGCGTCTCGTCACACCCCTAATAAACATGCATAACCATGATCTCTCTTTCATACACACTATATAGTGGGAATTATGAGATCTGATGTTATAACTGACAAGCATTTCTGTCAAATATTGTGCTGCAAATGTACTTAACTCAGCAAATGACCAAGGGGTAAGCAGGCTTATCAATTGGATGAAATGCAGGATCATAATAATTTTTTTGTAAATCCTGAAAATCAGCAGATATTAAATCATGGAAAGACGTTGATTATGCCTTACTTATGTCACATTAAAACTCAAGTTTGCCTTTGTGGTGTGATGTATATAAGAAGTCTGAAAAGTCTCTTGGTAATAGTCTTGGACTTTAGTCAGTGTGTGCGTCAGACATGCTGTTTATTTGTTGACCTGACTTTTGGGAAACAAGGAGCCTTTCAGTGTGAGCTTGGACAGTCTGTGTTGGGAATTTCCAAGCATGGTTAATGAGTGATCACGATGGGTAGAGACTAAAAAAATGTAAATTTGAAAAAACCAAACCAACAAACAGTAATTGACCACATTACCGTTAACACACTTGGGTTATTCAGTCTTCTCCAAGTCACATAATTGCTTGATTCAAATGCATTTGTATGAGACTATTGTTCAAGGCGGACGCCATATGTTTTTTGACCTAAATAAAAGCAAGGCTTCGGGGCAAAAATATAGATGTAAACAATGGTTTTGGCATCTAAACATCTGGTGCTGGTGCTCAACATAATGCTTAGCATTCCACATCACCCCAAGGCTTACAGCAGCCTCAGTCATAGAGAACATTAGATAAGAGCATATTTATTTGCTGAAGTGCTTTTGGGCCTCGGTTTGGCGTATTTCAAAAGTAGCACATCAAACTGAGAAAAAACATTATGCTGGAGTGAAGGAGGGTGATGACAGCTTCACGCTTTAGGGATCTTCCTCTTGGAAAACTCCAGGATAGAAGGAAAAACGTGAATGGTGCTAGGTACGGGGAATCTCCAGAGGCGAAGACCTGCTGAATGTATGCAGGAGGACACAGAGTTCACTTCATCTGCCCGTGGGACAATTACCCACCCAAAAGGACCACTGTAATGGCTTAAAGCTACAAATGTAGATTATTCATGGTTCCTGATGGAGCTAGAACAGTTTTGCCGGAAAAAATATTGCTCAGCTGTCAAAGACGGTTACTAAAAAGGGCATTTTAGAAAGTGTTAAAGACGTGAAGCAGCATGCCCAGTTGCGTTAACTTCAACAATGTGACATATTTCAGAATATTTTTATGAAACACACTATTAAAGTGGATGACGTGTAGGGCATGCCTTTATTGTTTGCATATTGTGTATGTGCATTGTAATCCTTACATAATGGGGACCAAATGTCCCCACAAGTATAGCAATACAAGTTAATTAACAGTCACTTTTCTGTGCTTCACGAGATTAACCCAACTCGCAAATATTGTCAAAATAGTTATGAAAAGGTAGCTAGCACATGTTACTATGAGCTATTAGATATGCCCGTGTGCATAAACATGCACAAACACAGTCTCTCTCTATTTATCTGTCTATCACTAATTCAAAATGGGGACTAGGAGATCTGACATCATAAATGTCCCCAGATGTGTAGCAATACCAGTTAATTTTGACCTTGTGGGGACATTTTTGGTTCTCATGAGGAAAATGACTCATAAATCACAAATGTTTTGAAAGGTTATCATTTCCTGTGAGGGTTGGGTTTATGGATGGGGGGGTGGATGGGGTAGAATATACAGTCTGTACAGTATAAACATCATTACAGCTATAGGAAGTTCCAGTAAAGGTACACGCCTGTGTGCGTGTGTTAATTGTTTAAGAGAACACAAAACTGCATAATGACATGGGTATGAGCTAGTTGTACTCTATTAACCTAGTTAACAAGGACATGCCTCGTGTCCTCATAATTCAAAATGCTAAAACTTTTGACATTCAGAGTTTACCACAGGTTTCCTGTGAGGGTTGGGTTTAGTGGAAGGGATGAGGTAAGGCCATATAATAAACTGGTTTGCGGAGTATAAAATACATTATGCTTATGGAGAGTCCTTGTAAACCATATATAGAATTATGTTTGTGTGCGTAAGTGCATGTGAGTGTGTTCACAGAGGTTAAAACTGTGTCAACATATGGCTTTGTGTTGCTTTGGGACCATGCAGTATTGATGAACATGAAGACATATAGCTGAATAGAACATCACACTCCCATTTTGAGGCTTCTTGTGTAACATATTTGGATAATTCATAAATGTACACCTCTCATACGTATATACACACGTCCAGCTAGCATAGAGTAAAATATGTAGAGTTGTTTTTGAAATATATTGAAAATGAAAGGGAATAATAAACACAGCTTGGTTTATATCTGATTTGGCTGCTCCATTTATGACAAAGAGATACAAAATTAATTTTGATTTATGATAAATCATGCATAAACATCAGACAGGATCATTTCAAAACGGCTGACAAGTGACATTGCAGAGCTTCCAATACAAATATTGTGTACGTTCAGGTTTTGTTGCATATTTTTGTACATTTCCTACATGGATAAAGGGCCCTATCATACACCCAGCGCAATAAGGCGCAAGATATGTTTTGCGCGATTTGTTGCTAATTTGAGACCAGCACAATCCTAATTTTGACGTTTTGAGCCACGTTGTTTACATAGCAAATCAGTTTGTGTCACTTTGTGGACTCAAGGGTGCGCTGTTCTATAAAGAAAGTGTGTAAAGGCGCATTGTTGGAGCTTTGCTATTTTGAGGAACTGAAATAGACCGCATCATTGACCAACTAAACAGGACATAAGAACAGGACGTGTGTTTGGATATAACTCAGTTGTTTGAGAACACTTCATTATTATTGTTCATTTATTCATCTGCTGAAGATTAAAACTGAATTTAGAAATAGTTTTGACACAAATCTTTGTGCTTAACAAAGGAGATTTAATATGTCGGCTGATGGATGTGTTCAGTGGAGTGAGTTTCCACCGTTTCCTCACTCCACCAAAGTAAAGAGTAAAAGTAAAGAGGCTGAATGGAGGAGGCTCGTTCTTTATCCTCACGCTGCAGATGCTCTGTTTAACTGTTTTCTCGCTAGTAAAGCTTCAGTTTTTACACTTACAAAGTCTGCCATGTAAATAGCAAATGCACCATGTAGCGACACAACTGACTCTTATGCTGTGTTCACACCATATGTGGAACGCTCAGATAAATCGTGCTGTTCATGCTAAAATAGACGTGTGAACATTTGAGTTTACTTGCTTCATTTGCGCGTCAAATTTACTTCAGAACAGACTCGGATTTGCATCATGGGCAGGGCTTCTGTCTGTAGCTTTATTGCTAACCGGCTAACATGGATTTTATTGAGAAAATAACTGTGTTTATGTGCTTTAGGAAGGCTGAAAAACAGAGTCGATACATTTAAAGCAGTGTCTGAGTCCACTAGATCCTTTCAGAGGTGCACCCAGCTCTGCCAGCTCATAAACTCCTCCAGAAACTGAACCTGGATGATGAAAGCATTCAGCAGTGCTTCTGACTGAGCCCAGCCCAGTTTGATGAACTGTTGTCGGTGTCGGCAGGAGGATTTCCCCCTGGACACCAACAACAGGCGCTACGTTTTAATCATACCCCCACAAGAGCAAGCTCCTGATTGGTTAACAGGGCGCGAATGTCCACTGAAGTTCAGTTTTTTAAACTCGAGCGATTCGTGAGATTTTCACGTCAAACGTGCAAAACGCTCAACTCGCGACGCGCCATTCGTGCGTATTGCGCCGCAGGATGTCTATTCACATCTTTGCATTGACATAACATGTAAATCACTCACGCTTGACGCTTCTGGTCAGCTGTTTGGTTTAATGCACGTTATGCTCAAAACATACCCAGAACTCATTAAGAGAATAAGCACAGCCCTATTAGACCATGCGCTGTGCGCAGAGCGTTTTTTTCTGTCCTTAAAAGAGCAAAAGTGGATTCAGACATGCCCTTAATGCTTTTGCGCCATGAGCTTTAGACTTTGTGCTTAGATCATTAAAATAGAGCCCCAAATTTTTATGTAGATAACCCAGCAGGCACCTTGATGTAAAAACAATCTTAAAAAACATGTCAACAATGCTAATGTCAGCTATGTCAAAAGCACATAAAATTGACATTGGCTGTTTGTTTTTATGCTAAAGTTAGACGACAATTTGTCATCAAGGTAGTTTTCGTGCATTGTAGAGATACAAAATCAAGTTTAAATTTGAAATTTAGGCTTTTTACTTTTTGTGCCGTTATTTTGATGGTCAAAAAGGCTTCAATGTGCGAATGTCAAATAGACGTCAAGGTTTTGACGTAAAGTTAGTTTTCATTTTTAAATCTGATGTTGTTTTGACTTCAAGGTGTCTTCTGGAAATAAAATCCAATACGTTGGAAAATAGAAAGATATGTTGTTCATAAGTGTATTTCATTCAATACAGTAAAGTAAAAATACATCTAAATCAAAATCACTTCTTAGTTTAGCAACATGCTTATGATCAAATGTCTTGTTTAGCAGTTTAATAGAAAGAGTTGCAAACCATTTATTTATGTAAGCACTGTCAACTCACAGCAAGAATGTCACTGGTTCGAGTCCCGGCTGGGTCAGTTGGAATTTCTGTGGGGAGTTTGCATGTTCTCCTCCAGGTTTCCTCCAGGTGCTCCGGTTTCCCCCACAGTCCAAACACATGTGCTACAGAGAAATTGATCAACTAAATTGGCCGTAGTGTATGAATGTGTGTGTGTGTGAATGAGTGTATATTGGTGTTTCCCAGTACTGGGTTGCAACTGGAAGGGCATCAGCTGTGCAAGACATATGTTCATTTCGCTTTGGCAACCCCTGATGAATAAAGGGACTAAGCCGAAGGAAAATGAATGAATGAATGTTTTCATTTTGGTGAGGTTCTTAGAACAACACTGATAAGCCGGTTTGGTGACTAGTCTACTTGTGGTCTATTATATTTCCACAGACAGCCTGAATTTAGCCTGTTTTTAGTCAATACATCTGTGTGTGAACATCTATTAGATGCCTTTTAAATACAATGGCTTGCTGGGTTACTAGGTCACTAGCTGAAAAAACGAAATCAAAGCAAACTATGACTGAATGTGTGGAATGAGTTTGTGCGAACAGCAACAGCCAAATAGGATGTATTGTGGTGTCCATTCTCAATGTGTCTTTCTCTTTTATTTCTCAGGTATGATGTTGATTCCAAGAGCAGCAACCTCTCAAAACATGTAAGTCTGAGATATGTGCTCCATGTTTCTACTCTTACCATCACACAGTGCTTGTAATCAGCAGGTCTGTTTACATGAGAATAAAGAGGCAAATGTGGGTTAATAGAGGCATGTGATTAGAGAAGCTCTCACAGAGAGGGTGGCATGATTGAAGCTGTGTTGTGGTACTTGAGTGGGGTCCCTGAGGTGTCATCTCACACACTGATGATGGGCTTAGAAAAAAAAAAGATGCAAATTCACACCAGTGGTCCCATCTGGGCTTGTCATGGGATGTTGGTGTAATCATTCGATGTCTTTATATCGTTCAGGCTCCAAGCAATCAGTGAGTTCATCTAGTGCCCCCCTCACACACACCTGAGATCTGCAATTAATCAATCAATCAATCAATCAATCAACCAACCAACCAACCAACCAACCAACCAACCAACCAATCAATCAATCACATTCAGTCATTCCCATCAATAAAGTATCAACTAATCAGTCATTTCATCCATCCATCCATCCAACTAGTTTTAAAGGTCAAGTTAGGGAATCAGTAAAGAATCAGTTAGGGAATTAGGGAAGTGCAAATTTTCTCCAGAAACAAATTTAAAAGACTATTTCCAACCCTAGGAACTGGCCTTCGTATGATACTGTATGGTTGGTTTTTGCCGATACTGAAACCCGATCCGATATCTCACGTAAAGATATCTCACAGTTTGCTATGGCAGTGTTGTCGTCATCAACTTTATAATGCCTCCAGACCGCAGACATAGTAGCGCTTTCCGCTTCACACTAATTCCCTGTTCTAATTTGCCGGCGTTTAACCAATAGCGTCTCTGCAACAAAGCAATGTCATGCTGTGTGAAGTCAAGAAAGTGGTCTAACTCTGTCCAATCGCATAACTTATAGATGATACATACACATTCGAGTCCTCTATTAGTATAGCTGATTAACCATGTTGATGGATGACAACAGCCTTCTGAGCCCCTACTGGCCCATATCTATCAGCTGAGAACCACCGATAACGCCTATTAAATGGAGTGATAACATTCATAGCGGGTGAATTCTCAACCCAGACTATGCTCTGCACATTGTGTGTGTGTTCTTTGTTTAAGACAGCAGATTCAGTGCACCAGCTTGTTAGCAGAGAACTCCTTGAACTGAACTATGTGTGTCAGATAAAAGACACACACATAATGTAGTTCTGGAGTTCTGGAGAATCAAACTTCACAGAACTTACAGAGTTTGAGGCTGCAAAACTTTTTTTGTTTTAATTAAAAAGTTCTAGAAACTTTTCTGTTAATTCCATGGCATTCATAGGCAAGGCAAACTAATAATAGTAGCTGTAAGACTGTGGTCATTTATTGCTGATTTATTTAGCATTTGTAGTGCGGGAGACTGGGGGAGTTCATCAATGTGGCAATCAAAGTGTAAGCGCTTAACAAAACACACCACGGCATTTGCTAATCCAAAGGCCCAACAACAGCATTGATCAAAGCCAGCCGGCTTTCTCTGGAAATCCCGCTGTATCCCGGCTAGAGCTCCTAAGCATCTGCTATTGTTTCCTCCAGTAGACACATTGGCTGCAAAGATGCAGATAAACCGATCTCTCCACACATCATCCGCAAATGTAATTGAAAACACCCTAAGTGACTCCTAGTGCACACACAGGCTCCATCCCTGAAAATTACCACCTCCAAATTATCCGACACAATGCTTCACAACCTCCTTTAGTCACCCAGAAATCAATATCACCCTCACCCCCACCGACTTGGAAAGACAAACACAGCTTGGCGACTCCCAAAGGGAATTCGGCACCACATAAAACCATTATAGGATGTGTTGACATGTGAAGGGCGACTGCGCTTCTGTCATCAGGTGAAAATGAAGAGATGGGAGAAAAGCACACACAAAGAGAAACAAACTGGAGCTCGAGAGGGAGAGAGGGGTAGGCTTGTTGTTAAAGATAAAAGTAAAAATAGTCATATTCATATTTAGCACTGCGGCCTATGCGAGAAGGTCGCTGGTTTGAGTCCTGGCTGATTCAGTTGGCACTTCTGTGTGGAGTTTGCATGTTCTCCCCGTGTTGGCGGGTGCTCCGGTTTCCCCCGCAGTCCAAACATTGTTCAAAAAGTCTTTTTAAAGCAAATTAAAAGGGACTAATTACCATTTGTGAATGGAATTATCTTTTAGGACCTGCTGTTTTTAAAACGGTGAATCACCAGATCCCTTTGTCCACCGTCTCAGCTGGACATCACATGAAGTGCACTTCTCTGGCTTGAGTCATAGGCAGATGCTGTAAGGTTTACTGAAGGGGAAGACTCAGAATTACATGAAATAATCCCTGCGGTGCCTCAGGGTACAGTGACTGGCCACCCTTTTCTTTTTCATTTTTACACCTTACCTTTTATTGACCTGAGAAACATAAAGAAGGAATATTGCACACAGGCAAAATGCAATTTCAATTCAGTTCATCCTTATTTCCGTAAGCCTTTTTACAATCTAGTTTGTGCCAAATCAGATGAAGCAACATTTCAGAGTTTGGGATATTCCTGCATATCAGGCAGGCGTAGTGTTAGAATGATGGTGTAGTTCTAACAAAATTAATTAATTAGTGAGGAGCTCTGTCGCCCGGGAGGAGCTCGGAGTAGAGCCGCTGCTCCTTCACATCGAGAGAAGTCAGCTGAGGTGGCTCGGGCATCTGTTTCAGATGGACGCCTACCTAGGGAAGTGTTCCAGGCATGTCCCACCGGGAGAAGTCCCGGGGAAGACCCAGGACACGCTGGATGGACTATGTCTCTCGGCTGGCCTTGGAACGCCTCAGGATCCCACCAGAGGAGCTGGACGAAGTGTCTGGGGAGAGAGAAGTCTGGGGTTCTCTCTTAAGACTGCTGCCCCCGCGACCCGGCCTCGGAAAGCGGATGAAAGTGAATGAATGATTCAGTTCAGTTTAGTATAAATGTCACTGTTGAAGGCCGATCCACTTATGAGAATTTAATTAATTTGAATTTAACTTTCCATTATTGGTCAGCCACTGGTAAATAAAGTGCGTAATTCCCTCTTCTCAAGGTCCCCTTGATCGTTCTGCATATTTATACAAATACAAACTAAAGTTAATAAAGGATCTGTCATTTTCACCAAATAGACTTCATTCCACAAACATTATCCTTTAGAAAATTGCTGTTGCAAAGGTCAGCGGAGCAGATACTTCACAGCTCCGCCAAAGAAAAATCATTTGAATTAAAATTGAGTTTCTAAGCCAAACACTGTTCTTCACTTCAGATCGTTTATTAAATGGATGACGACCTTTCAATATGATGTTTTAACAGTTCAAGCCCTTGACATAAAGTTATTTTGGTTTTCTCTACCTCTAGTTTACGACTATAAAAAGAACATCAACTACCCTTATTACATTCACTCACTCATTTTCCTTCGGTTTAGTCCCTTTATTCATCAGAGGTCGCCACAGCGGAATGAACTTCCAACTTATCCAGCTTATGTTTTACACGGCGGATGCTCTTCAAGCTGCATCCCAGTACTGGGAAACATCCATACACACTCATTTACACACATACATCATGTTCAATTTAGCTTATTCAAATCCCCTATAGCGCATGTGTTTGGACTGTGAGGGAAACCGGAGCACCCGAAGGAAACCCACGCTAACACGGGGAGAACATGCAAAATCCACACAGAAATGACAACTGGCTCAGACCTTCTTGCTGTGAGGCCACAGTGCTAACTACTGAGCCACCGTGCCGCCCCACCCTTATTATTTTAACTATTTGTCAATTATTATAGCACACAAAAATCTTGTTACTATGACTTACAGTGACACTTTAGAGAATTATGGGCTTCCAGCTTGCTGCAACAGTCTACATTCTTCCCTGTGGACCGAGCTAGTCCATAAACAAAAGATTTACTGAGTCTTACTGCGAGAGAACTGCGCCAGTCCCAAATCTGAACACCTCAGGGATGAACTGGAACACTGACTCAGTGCCAAAGCCCATCGCCCAACATCAGTGCTCTCGAATGAGAGAAAATCCCCACAGACTTGTTCCAACATCTAGTGGAAAGCCTTCCCAGAAGAGAGGAAGCTGTTAGGGAAGGCCAACTCTCTGGTAATGCCTATGATTTTGAAATGAAATGCCTAAGAAGCTCACGGTAGCTATTTTTACATCCAGAGATGCACATTTCTTATTAATGAAACGCAAAACTCGCTACCACTGTGTTTTGGAATTATTTAAAATAGTATGATGATGGAATTATTGAGGTTCTCATTTATACTTGCTGAGGTGTTTGTTTATTTTTTTTCCTATCAGCCTGCAACATTAAATCCTCTGTAACAAAGAAAGAAAGTGTGTAATATTAGTGCTAAACCTGTTGACTAGATATCCTAGGTGCACATAGTCTATTTCACTAGAGTTAAGCCTGTCCGCAAAGTTGTCCAGGAACACATAATCCATTACAATGGTGTTAAGCTATTCAGCAAGGTAGCCCAGGCACACATAGTCTAGTACAATAGTGTTAAGCTCTTCAACAAGGTAGCCTAGGCACACATGGTCTTGTACACTAGTGTTAGGTCAATTGACAAGGTAGCCCAGGCACACATAGTCTAGTACAATAGTGTTAAGATATTCAGCAAGCTAGCCCAGGCACACATGGTCTAGTACAATAGTGTTAAGCTCTTCAACAAGGTAGCCCAGGCACA
>CAIGQZ010032134.1:131004-143610 GCA_903798205.1 Danio tinwini | reverse complement strand
ATATATAATATATTTAGAATTCTGTTAAATAATTTGGTAAACATGAGTTAAATGTTAAGCTTTATTTTCAGAATTACCCAATCTTACAACAAACAAGCAAGCAAATAAATAAATAAATTAATTAATTAAATATTAATTAATTAATATTAAGTAATTGATATTAATAAATTAATATTAATTAAATAAATAAATAAATACATAAATAAACAAATTAATTAATTAATTTATTTATTTATTTATTAATTAATAAGCATTCAATATTCTTGCTAAATGAATCGAGTAGTTACAGTTTAGTGCAGTTTGTTTAGATTTTAGCTTAGTTGTTTTAGTTTAATCTGCTTAAATTGACTTCTCTGTGAACTTCATATATTTCTACACTATTGACCATTATCAAAACCCAAAATCCAAGTCTGATTGTAATTTCACTAGTGTGGTCTGTATATTTAGGGGATTTGCTCAAATAGGAACCCTGAATGAGGAATAATTACCTTTGAACTTGGTTTTTAAGGTTATTGTGCACGAACGACAAGCGTTACAAAAGCTGTTGTGCAGGCATCGGAATAAGGCGAAATCCCACACCTGTGTCTGGGGTCTGACAGGGGGGACCTTTAACAACCCTAATGACTGTTAATTACAGCTAATTACACAGTTCAATCACCACGCCAATCCCATTTTGAGAGACGCTGCATGAAGGAAAAAAATGCTGCTATTTTGAGCTGTTTTGATGGAGAGCTGGAGTTTGTGTGTGTGTGTGTGTGTGTGTGTGTGTGTGTGTGTGTGTGTGTGTCTTCTGTTCCTAATGCATGTCTCAAAAGGCCTTTAATAACGTATGGCTAATCTGAACGTCACTCTAATGCAGTGTAACATATTTGAAGTTATGTAGGAACATGTGTGTGCTTGTTTACGTGATTTACAAGGACACTAAGTAGTATAATGACATGGGGATGACTTGTTGAACTCTTTTAAGGTGATCTATAAGGACATCCCTTGAGTTTGTAATGCTTAAAACCATATTTAACAGGGTCTTTTGATGTTTAAGTTTTTCTGGGAGTGTTGGGTTTAGGTAGGGGTAGCGGTTAGGCCATTTCATAAGCTGTTTTTACAGTATAAAATACATTATGTTTATGAAGAGTCCTTGTAAACTATTTACTGTATACAAGTGTCTGTGTATGTGTGTGTTTGTGTTTGTATGGTTTCACAATGACCATATAATACTTAATAAACGCCCTTGCAGAAAAACCACAGGATAATCACATGATCTTGGTATGTTCAATGCAGTGACGAAAGGAAGTACACTGAAAAAATGATGACTGCAAAACTGTGGCAAAGTATTTATTTGTGTTGAATTTAAACAAACTAATTAAATTTAATAAAATTCTACATAATTTGTTTGTTTAAATTCAGCCCAAATAAAGTGTTTACAGCCATTTAACGTAAAATCATCACCTCCGAATAATGTTTTTCAGTATACACTGTAAAAAGCGACTAGTTACTTAAAATGAGTAACCCAATTGCATTAAAAGCAACAAGTTGACTTCACAAAAATAATGTAAGTAAACCCATTGTAACTTGGAACTGTTAAGCTGACTTAATTTTTATCATTATGCTTATTGTACTTACTTTTTTAAAAGTCGACTAATTCTTTTTAACAGTGTCAGACTATTTTAGTATGTATATTTTCAAATAATTACTGTAATTATTACAATATTACATATTTGGTGCTTCATTAAGTCTATAAAATCTACAATTATAGCCTGTATTGAATTAAGAAGACACACTGGAGTCCGGAAGAGGATATTTATTTCAGTTACTGTCATTTTGTTAGATACAGAAAAGCTGGAAAAGTGATTAGTTTACTTTTATTCTCAAAAAGTGAATGCAATTTGCATAATAATAAAAATTAAATCAACTTAAACACTGTTCCACGTTACAGTGGGTTTACTTACATTATTTTTGTAACGTCAACTTGTTTCTTTTCAGGCAATTGGTTTACTCACTTTAAAAAACTAATCACTTTTTACAGTATAGTTGGTTACAATATTATGGTTTACATCGTGTACTCATGTTTTTTCTTATTATTATTTTTCGTTGTGTGTTGATCTTTTAAGAAGTTATGACATTTTTATTTGAACCTTTTAACTTCAGGAAACAAAACCACAAACCGCAACCACATCGAGTGGCTGTTTATCATGTATATAAACATGTGTTGTATAGATGATGAATTGAAATAAAGGTTATGCATGTAAAAGTGCAATATTTGCATGAATGATTTTAGTTGACAGTGTTTCCCGTTGGTATACACCCCCTGGAGATAATCTGTCTATACTTACAAATTTTATGACAGCTTTATTAAAAATATGCAGTAATATTTGCGATAAATCTGTCTCTAAAGGTGACCTACTGTATGACTAGGAGTCTGTGCACGCAGATTTCCACAGATTTGGAGCCCATCATTGAGTCTATTTATTTACTAGTGTAAATGTATGTAAATTTATATTCATTCAGTTTTATTTATTAATTTCAGTAGTATTGTTGATTAATATGATCATGTTCATATGATTATTTTCAGTACAGTTTATAAAGTAATATTTTCTGTCTTCTAGTAGAGATATTATATAAGAGACTTGCTTTGTTTACCAAATGAGTGGATCCACAATACTTGGATTTGCATTGTAAACATTAAATAAAAGTTGTATAATAAGTAATTTTTTTTTGTATTTCACATAGTAAGGTTTTAGTTATGATGCTCCCCAAATAATTCTGCATAAATCTGCAGATTTTTAACAAAATTCTCAGCAGAAATAGCAAAAAATGTCCGCCGATTCTGTCTAGCTCTACTTATAGGAAGGAAGGCTAAAGGTGCAGTATGTAAGTTTGACACCCAGTGGTTGAACTAGGTATTGCACTCCTGGATCAAAATAAATGCAAGCGCGGGTTGCCAGATTGAGTACAGAAGCGACTGATATAAACTGTGTTCTAAATAAAAACAACGACACGCGATAGAGGGAATATTCTACATATTAAAAGGAGTTTTGGTTCTAACCAACACCTCGAATTGATATATTAGAAACGACTTGTATTTCTCACAGCTGAACAACAGAAACCTATGACAGTGATCACCTCAGGTAAACCTCATGTGCTTTATTCAGTGCTAAATGCTAACATTGTGAGTTTGAATAGATTCTAAACCTTACCGTTTGGTGAGTGAGTGCATATTCTGTGCTTCTGAAAGGCTGTATTTACATTGCTGCCGTGTTTCGTCTGGTACAAACAGCCAAACTGCTGTTTGCGTGTTGTTAGGACACGCGGTTACAATGTAACCTGCTCACCTAATGTTTACGCTCGTAATATTTATATCATTTGCTAATTAATAACCTCATGTGGAACTGAATCTGTCTCATTTTGACGTCTGCTACTGTCCACCAGAGGTGGCATTTCGGTCACGGACGCATGCTTTCAGAGCCTTTCTGAATGAATGAATGAAATATGCTGTTTTCCAACAAGGCAACCCGGAGTGCTGAATTATAATTGGCTAAACTGGCATTGTGCAGGTTAAATTTACCTAAACAAAGACAGCGTTTCGGCACGGAAAAACTATTTTTAAAGCAGAATATCTGACTTCAGCATTGTTTTTCAGTTAAACAAGTATGTTCACTTGGGATGTGTCTTAAATATCTGCACACATATTATGGTGTTTTATGCTTTAGAAGAGTTAAAAATGTACATACAGCACCTTTAAATGATGTGTGTTGTAATCTGGTGCTTTATAAAGAGAATAAAAGTAAATCATTAGAATTTCAAAGAGAGTGTGTGGGTTATATCCCTTAAGAAATACAGAGTATGATCAGTTTGGTGAATTACATAATTTATGCTAAATAATAAAAAATAATGACATTTTAAACTGTAATTAATATTATTATAATCATTACACTGTATAAAATGCTGGGTTCCGCACAATTCCTTCATGTTGTCCCAACAAAATCAATTAAGGGTGTTTTCACACCCGCCTTATTTAGTTTGGTTGAATCGCACTAGAGTTCGTTTTCCCTCTTGGTGCAGTTCATTTGGGCAGGTGTGAATGTAGTAGTCACACTTGAGTGCGCATCAAAAGCGCACCAAAAAAGCGTACAGAGGCCTCTTTGAAGAGGTGGTCTTGCTACGAATTCAAGCAAACCCTGGAGCAGTTGGTTTGTGGTGAGAACATGATCTGAATTAGAACAGACCCAACTGCAAAAAGGACTGCGCCTTTTTGGACTACTCCAGCTGCATCTTATGGGGTGTGGAGGAAAAATATTTGTTGACAGCGCTTTACCAACAATTTAAAGGGAAGTTTATTTATAAACTAATTTCGAGAGGATCACATGCTTATGATTGCTTGTAGCTGGTCCCGCATTATTCAGTTCACGATTCACCAATCAGACGATTCCTAAGCTACTATAAATACCCTAAGCTCCATATAACAGCCATCTTCGTTTTGAAGAATCCCCCCTTCTACTCCTCCTGCTTTCCTAGATGGGTGGCACGGTGGCCCAGTGGTTAGCACTGTTGCCTCACAGCAAGAATGTCACTGGTTCTGATGTTTCTGTGTGGAGTTTACACGTTCTCTCCATGCTCACATTGGTTTCCCCCGGTTTCCTCCCACTGTCCAAAAACATGCAACTTAAGTAAATTGACTAATCCAAATCATCACCATAGACATGCTCCTAGTAAGTAGTTATCTCTTAAGAGCAATCACTATCTGTACATTATCTACACAGGGGAGTGCTTGAGATCTACCTGAGCTCAAACTCCCCTCTCGCCTAACGGGAGGTAGCCCTGGGCTCGAAGATCTTATGAGCTCAGGGCTCTCTCCTGGGACAGCATGCCAAACACGCTTTATAATCAATCATCAGCTAAGTGTGAACTCTTGAAACACACACAGAGAGGGAGAGGGAGAGGGAGAGGGAGAGGGAGAGGGAGAGAGAGAGAGAGAGAGAGAGAGAGAGACAGAGAGACAGAGACAGAGACAGAGAAAGAGAGAGAGAGAGAGAGAAACATTACCTAATAGATTGTTGGTAATATTTCCGGAAGATGAGCATGTCGCAGTTTGGCTAAATTAATTCACGCCTCCTCCTGAAGTGACTTGCGATGCGCCTTCGCCGTTTGCAATGCACTAAAACATTGTTTTACAACACTGCAGCCGCCCCTTATTCTCTAAATGTATAGTTTGTTTAAAGCAGGGGTCTCAAACCCATGGCTCGATAGTTTGTGGCCCCCGCCTTAATTTGAAAGTTTAAAGTGTGACATGTATTGTACTTCACAATTTTGTGTGTGGAGCTGAATGAACCCACCAATCACGGTGGGGTATATGGCTCTCGGGGGCGGGATATCAGCTGGGCTTAACGCAGGCAGAGAAACATTTCCCAATGAGTGAAAGTTACAGCAGCAATGTTTTCTTCCGTGCCTGGCTGGCTGCCTCATTTCATTCGTCCCCAGCGCGCTTCATTCACAACACTTCAAAAAAGCCCAGCGGGACATTATAAATATATAAATGTATATAAATCAGTGCTTAATTTGAGCCGGAACTTGTCGGATCCTGTTCCGGGAAATGTCAAATATTTGTGTTTATCTATTTTCTTTGATTCGGCATTAACTTGGTTGGTGTTTATTGTTTCGCGCACAGTGAGCGATAAAAGATACGTATGGAACTCAATGCAGCCTAATGTAGTCGTCTGCAGTCACGCATCGACACCTGTCCATAAGAGTCAATAAGAGTCCCCAGTAACCCGGACCAATTACAGAGTCGCAGCGTTATTTGTGGGTCATTTGCATCGCTCTACTTACATTGTATTTGCATTGCCTCACACAATAAACATTACACATATTTCTATATGATGTAAAAGTAGTCAAAACAAATGACAACAACACAGTGTTGCTTTTTCCTGTAACAACAGCCCGGATAACAGTAAATCTAATTATTATTATTATTATTTATTACTGATTGATTTGTTTTCTTATTAATTTGTTTATTTTTTCATCTTATTTTGTGTTAAAAATTCTAATCTTCTCAAATCTCTTAATTTTAATTTTTTAACACAAAATAAGATGGAGAAAATAAACAAATTAAAAATTAATAATTCATTCATTCATTTTTCAGCTTAATCCCTTTATTAATCTGGGGTCGCCACAGCGGAATGAACCGCCAACTTATCCAGCATGTGTTTTACGCAGCGGATGCCCTTCCAGCCCCAACCCATCTCTGGGAAACATTCACACACACACTCATTCACACTCATACACTACGGAGTTTACCTGTACTGCATGTCTTTGGACTGTGGGGGAAACCGGAGCACCCGGAGGAAACCCACACGAACACAGGGAGAACATGCAAACTCCACACAGAAACGCCAACTGACCCAGCCGAGGCTCGAACCTGCGACCCAGCGACCTTCTTGCTGTGAGGCGACAGCACTACCTACCTATGATCTAATTATTTCTTATGGAAAAGCTGATGCAGCCCAGCCCCACTTAGACTCGGCGTCCAGCTGCCCTCAGGTAAATTGAGTTTGAGACCTGTGGTCTAAAGTGATGTATACAAACTATATAGTATACTATGAGCAGGGATACAATCAGCCAACGCAGTCGTCCCTTCATAGTAAAAGGCGACATTTTGTGTCTGCCGGTTTGTTTACTTGCGGGAGTTCCCCTGGCATTTCCCGCACGTTAATTCTGAACAATCGAAAAGCAGTTTAGGACATACGTTCAATAACATCTGGCCAATGAGTGACGTGGATTTCATCACATGACTGCATTTTCAACTAGTTCGGACCAAGTGATCAGTGTGGTGTGAAAAAGACTAAAAACCGGCAGAAAAACGCTACAATGCATTATTTATTACCCTTGTTCCGGACCAAATGAACCAAACCACAGATGTGAAAGCACCCTCAGTTATCATTATTACAAATTTAAGTGGATCGAACATAAAACAATTAAGTTGTCCTCCCAACAAACCGTTAGAATTGTGTTGTTTCAACTCATTTTATATAAGCAGTTAGAATGAGCAGCAAAAGTCATGTTTTGGAGTGATTATGTGTGTTGTGTATTTTGTTTTTTTTTAGATTTAACAAAGAAAGCAGCCAAAAAGTACCCTTATGGTAAGTAGACGTGACGATAACTGTAATGTACGTTTGCAGTGTTCCACTGTCTGTTTAATCAATTTACTGCATCCTTGACGAGCAAGAGTACTGTGCGCTTCTTTAAAAACACTAAACAATCTTACTAATCCTATTTATACGCTGATATTTATACTTATGCTTACTACGTTATGGCGATGGCTCGGTGGTTATCACTGTCGCCTCACAGCAAGAAGGTCAGCGGTTCGAGTCCCGGCTGGGCCATTTGGTGTTTCTGTGTGGAGTTTGCATGGTGTGGGTTTCCTCCGGGTGCTCACATGCGCTATACACTGTAAAACCCAGTAAGTTCAGGTAACCCAAACCATTTGAGGAAACCGATTGCAACAAACCATTTGAGTTTAAAACTAATCCAAATGAGCACTGTGAACTTACTTCATTTGAGTTAACGAAGCAATTTGAGCACAGTAAAACCCAATAAATGAAGAGAACTCAAACCAACTGAGTACTGTAAAATCCAATGAGTTAAGGCAACTCGAACCGCTTGAGCAAACCGAGTGCTACAAACCATTTGAGTTAATCTATATGAGTACTGTGAACTTGCTCCATTTAGTGAAGTTTATTTATAAACTAATTTCGAGAGGAGCACGCGCTTATGATTGTTACCAGCTGATCCTCATTAGCTAATGCACGATCCACCAATCGGAAGATTCCAAATCACTATAAATAATCAGAGTATCTTACCTTAGCCATCTTCGTCTTAAAGAATCCCCCCTTCCACCCCTACTCCTCCCCTTTCCTTGTCAGGGCAGCAAGGAGGCCCTATGGTTAGCACCATTGCCTCACAGCAAGAATGTCACTGGCTCAGATCTTACCTAGCCAAGTCGGCATTTCTGTGTGGAGTTTGCATGTTTTACCCCGTGTTTGCGTGGGTTTTCCCCGGGCTCTCCGGTTTCCTCCCACAGACCAAAAACATGTAACATAAGTAAATTGACAAAACTAAATCGACATCATAGACAAGCTCAAATTCACATACACTCTCCATAGCTCTTTACTGTCTACATTACCATTATCAAGCAGGGGGAGTTCTCGAGACCTACCTAAGCTCAGACTCCCCTCTCGCCCTGCAACGGGAGGGCTCCCCGGGCTCGAGGATCTCACTAGCTCAGGGCTCTCTCCTGGGACAGCATGCCAAAATACGCATTATAACCAATCATCAGCAAGGGCAAACTCTTGAAGTTGAAGTAATGAGGTATTTAATTAACTCATTACCTTCAACACTGAGTTCAAAACTCTTTTCAAATGAGTAGAGTTAACCTTCCGTCAATTTTGAGTTACCTACACTCATTTCACTTGATAATGTTGACTGTTGGATTTTACAGTGTAGGTGAACAGAATAAACTTAACTTGTCTTAGTATATAAGTGTGTATGGGTGTTTCACAGTACTGGGTTGCAGCTGGAAGGGCATCTGATGCATAAAACATATGCTGGAATAGTTGGCGGTTCATTCCGCTGTGGCGACCTCTGATAAATCAGAGACTAAGCTGAAGGAAAATGAATGAAAGGAAAATGAACCAATTGCATTCTCATATCTCCACATCATATCTGTTCCTTTCTAAATGGCTGGACTAAATTTCCAGCTTCGTCTTTTTGTGTTATTTTCATGGTGGCTTCACATCAAGGTTTATAATGCAGCTAATAACCGTTTGACCGTCACATTCGTTCACTTCTGAGAAAATGAAGAAAGGTCATTTTTTTAAAAACAGCGCTATAAGAAAAATGAAGCAGCACTTTTCCTGCTTTTGCTTTTAATGATGCTTGTTATTTGATTCAGGTCCGTGTCGAGCGCGGGGAGATAATTACACACGCAACAGACTGAGCAGAAAAACCGCCATTCCACTGCTGTGTGGAGCCAGAACTTAATTACCTTCTGCACTCCAGACTCTGATTGCAAATGCATGCATTTTGATTGAGACTTACAGGAGGGACTAAATGCTCCACCCAAAAAGCACTTCGGTGTGTTTTTGATTGAGCAAATTCTCTGTTGAAGGGCGCTGATGGCCTTCTGTGAGGCTCGGGAACTTCATATTAGAACAATGCGCTTCGTCGCTCAGCTCTGTTGCTAAGAGACCGAGACACTGATGAAGAACCTTTTTTGACCTGCTTAAATATTTACTGTGTAACCGAGAGGAATTGCTGGAAAGCAGAGTTTTTATTGTTGTTTGTTTTGTTTAATCTCACAGGTCCTTTTGGAAAGGCTTTACAGATGCCAAACACATATTATTGATGTCATTTGGCATTCATATTAATGTATAAACAATAATAAATGTACTGTCAAATCAAAGCCACACTAATTCTAATACTAATAAATATAAATATAATAAAATGAATATAATAACATAATAATAATAATAATAATAATAATAATAATAATAATACAATTACTAAAATAAAATAATAATAATAATAATAATAATAATAATACTAAAATAAAATAATAATAATAATATTAATAATAATAATAAAATTACTATAATAAAACAATAATAAATTACTTTAATAAAATAATAATAATAATAATAATAAAATTACTATAATAAAATAATAATAATACATTACTTTAATAAAATAATAATCATAATAATAATAATAATAATAGTAATTATTATTATTATTATTATTATTATTATTATTAATACTTATAATAATACAATTACTATAATAAAAATACTAAAATATAATAATAATAATAATAATAATAATAAAATTACTATAATAATAAAATAAAATAAAAATAAAATTACTATAATGATAAAATAAAATAATAATAAAATTACTATAATAAAATAATAATAATAACAATAATAATAATAATAATAATAAATTACTATAATAAAATAATAATAATAATAATAAAATTACTATAATAAAATAAAAATAATATTAATAATAATAATAAGAAAATCACTATAATAATAAAATAATAATAATAATAATAATAATAAAATCACTATAATAATAATAATAATAATAATAATAATAATAATAATAATAATAATAATTATTATAATGATGATGATGATGATGATGAAATAACAATAATATATATTATTATTATTATTATTGTATTTTATTATTAATATTATTATTTTATTATAGTATTTTATTATTATTATTATATTATTATTATTATTATTTTATTATTATTATTATTATTGAGTTTTCTATTTGTTATTTCTGTTTCTAAAGAGACGTGACATGCTTGCTTAAGAAAAGTGTATATAGCACATCCTCACGTTTCATATAAACTGAATAGAAGTACAGTGCAGAAATCTATATCTGAACTGCGTCTGTAGTTTGCAGCTGCACACGGATCTTAGCTTTTAAATAATTTTGTTCAACATGACCAATTTCAATAAAACGTTTCACCTAAAATGCAAAAAAAAAAATATATATATCTAAATGACTCCCCTGAATTATGCGTCTTAGTTATAACTATTAGAGATCTCTGCTGGGTCTCTCAGTGGCACAGGTTAAGGTTGTCATGGCGATGTTTTTTTTCCACACTTCATGTCTTCCAATTGTTGGGTCAACTTTCTGTAAAGGAAAAACCTGAAGCTGTGTATATCAGCTGTCTGAAGGAGGGCTGGTTACTAATTATGAATGTGGTTACTACTAGTGCTGCATGGAACTACCTGTGCATTAAACAATTGTGCATGGCTGATTCTGGTTGGTCTGTCACCAAGGCATGTTATTGATAACAATCGCTGAAACTAATAACACAGGCTCACCCTGGAACTTTGAATCATCTTGATGGTCAGAGAATGCGTTCACACTAATATTTGTTTGTCTGTCGTGCCAATGTTTTTGATTGTTTGGCGCCATCTTGTGCCTGAATAATACATTGGTTAGTGTATACTCCTTTCAGCTGCTTTTGTTTTTGTCAGCTTTGTGTTTTATTTATGATGTTTTTAGAATTATTACAGTTTAGATCAATGTTTTGTGTCAATTTTTTTTGTTGTGTGACAAGTAGCTACGTGTAATAAATGAGATAAAGTACATCCAGGCAGCAGAATAAATCCTGCTTATCGGCAGCACGACACAAAGCTGAAGACTTCCAGCCACTAATAACTACTTATAAATGCATTTTGTTTAGGTACAAGACAACATCATCTTAACTTTAGCTTTTTTTATTTGTTTTTGTTCTTTTTTTGTTTTTGTTTTTGTTGTTTAGCTTTCATTCGATGGATTTTGCTTGGTTTAAAATGTTTTGCTTTGCTTTGTTGTTTTGTTGGAAGATAATATTGCATTTGTGTTACTGCAAATAGACTTTTGATTGTTTTTGTTGTTGTCGTTGTTTAGCATGCTTCTTTGTTTTGATTTGTTTTAAAGGTAATATTGGGTTAGTGTTACCGTAAATACACTACCTGACAAGAGTCTTGTCGTCTACCCAAGTTTTAGGAACAGCAAGTAATAACTTGACGTCTAGTTGATGATTTGGTATCAGAAGTGTCTTATATGAATGGCAAAAGCCTCTAGATGACGCTTATTTGAGCACAATAAAATATGATCATGCCTTAATTCTGAATGATTTTATTAGGACAGTAAGGTCTGACTCTGCTTAGACAAAAGTCTTGAACCTTCAATAATGTCCAGTATAGAATATAAAGTCATGCTGCAGTGGAAACAGAATGAATATTGTGTCTGACTCCATCATGAGCTTGGAGGACTGCATCCATACATCTCTGAATGACTCAAATCACACATTAATAAAGTCATCTGGAATGGAAAAGAAAGCGTTCCTGCAGGACCCCCAGAGTTCATCAAGAGTCTTTGTGTTCATCTCCAACGCCTCCTCCTTCATCTTACCCCAGACGTGCTCAATAATGTTCATGTCTGGTGATTGGGCTGGCCAATCCTGGAGCACCTTGACCTTCTCTGCTTTCAGGAGCTTTGAGCTGGAGAATTGTCCCTCTCCTGTGGTTTGTAATGTAATGGGCAGCACAAATGTCTTGATACCTCAGGCTGTTGATGTTGCAAATCTCTTGCACGCCCCCATCCTGAGTGTGACCCCAAACCATAATTTTTCCTTCACCAAACTTGACTGATTTCTGTGAGAATCTTGGCTCCATGCTGGTTCCAGCAGGTCTTCTGCAGTATTGGTGATGATTGGGATGCAGATCAACAGATGATTCATGGGAGAAATCCACCTTCTGACACTTTCCGAAATGATCAACTAGAAGTCTAGATATTATTTGCTGCTCTTACAACTGAGATCCACCACAAGATTTTGTCTGGTAATGTAGACTTTCTGTTTTGTTTTGTTTTGTTTTGTTTTGTGTTTTGATGTTTTGTTTTATTTTATTTAGTTGTTTTTTGTTTTGTTTTGTTCTGTTCTGTTTTGTTTTGTTTTGTTTTGTTTTGTTTTGTTTTGTTTTGTTTTGTTTTGTTTTGTTTTGTTTTGTTTTGTTTTGTTTTGTTTTGTTTTGTTTTGTT
>CAIGQZ010032134.1:112606-130781 GCA_903798205.1 Danio tinwini | reverse complement strand
GTTGTGTTGTGTTGTGTTGTGTTGTGTTGTGTTGTGTTGTGTTGTGTTTTGCTTTGCTTTGCTTTGATTTTGTGTTGTGTTGTGTTTAGTTTTGTTTTTGTGTTGTGTTGTTTTGTTGTGTTTTGCTTTGCTTTGCTTTTGTTTTGTGTTGTGTTGTGTTGTGTTGTGTTGTGTTGTGTTGTGTTGTGTTTTTTAATTATAATTTTTGTTGTGTTTTTGTTTTTGTTTTTGTTTTTGTTTTTGTTTTTGTTTTTGTTTTTTGTTTTGTTTTGTGTTGTGTTGTGTTGTGTTGTGTTGTGTTGTGTTGTGTTTTGCTTTGCTTTGCTTTGCTTTGATTTTGTGTTGTGTTTAGTTTTGTTGTTGTGTTGTGTTGTGTTGTGTTGTGTTGTGTTGTGTTGTTTTGTTGTGTTTTGCTTTGCTTTGCTTTGCTTTGCTTTGCTTTGCTTTGCTTTGCTTTGCTTTTGTGTTGTGTTGTGTTGTGTTGTGTTCTGTTTTTTAATTATAATTTTTTTGTTTTGTTTTGTTTTGTTCAATCCATTTCAGTGCCAATGTGTGTGATTTCTTGCGTGATGTCAGCAGAGTGGAATATTTAATTTGCATAAATGTCAATCTGTGGCACAACACTTACAATGATTCATATTGCTTTTTGGTCATTCAGAAACTTCACATTCAAATAAGATGGAAAGGAGCAGCCAGGATATTCTTTCAAAAATCACCTTTTCATTTAACAGAAAACAGTGTTTCTTTTATAGATGAAGCTCACCTTAAAAAATGCAAATTTAACACAACGTAATCATATTGTGTAAGGTGTGTGGACTGTTAATATTGCTTTTTTTGCCTATTTTAAGGATGACAGTCTCTTCGATTAAACCCAGCTTTTATAAAGTACTCACTTTGCTATATGACAGATCAATTGTGCCCAGAGCACAGTCCAATTACACTCACTTAAACCCCTGTACACCGGAGAGAGCCTTCATAAACCTTAATCAAGACTTCAGCCAGCCACTTCATTATATCACCAACAGCAGAAGAATCCATCAGAGAGTCAGAACTACACGAACAACGGCACACTGCTGGGAAACAATGAGGCTCTGAGGACCGAGGGATTTCCTTTGCTTTATTTTCACATTAAACAGATCTCGCTATGAAGATTGGTACTTTTAGATTTAGGGTAAAATAATAAGCGACTGCTGTTTTCGTGAGCGACAGAAAATTGATCAGTAAAGGTTCTGCCGCTGTTCTTGAAAACCATGTTAAGTTGCAGTGTGTGTGTGTGCGTGTGTGTGTGTGTGTGTGTGTGTGTTTTGTTTTTTACAAGATCACAAATTAGTTTTTGTTGTTTATAATTCTTAGTTTTTTGTTTTGATTTGTTTATTTGTTTTGTTTATTTATTTTTTTGTTGGTTTGCTTTCATATTGTGTTTTGCTTTTGCTTTGTTTTGTTGCAAGGTAATATTGTGTGACCGTAAATAGGCATTTTGTTTGTTTGTTTTTTGTTGTCGTTTTTGTTTAACATAGTTTTTAGTTTTTATTTGTTTATTTTTTGTTGCTTTTGCTATTTTTTATGCTATTTTTTGTTTTGTAGTTTTTTTGTGTGTAAATCTGTATATTAGCCTGTGGCTCAGTGATTAGCATTGTGGCCTCACAGCAAGAAGGTCACAGGTTCGAGTCCTGGCTGGGCCAGTTGGCATTTCTGTGTGGAGTTTGCATGTTTTTCTCGTGTTGGCGTGGGTTAAACAAAATTGGCGGTAGTGTGTGAGTGTGTATGAGTGTGTATGGATGTTTCTAAGTACTGGGTAGCAGCTGGAAGGGCATCCGCTGTGTAAAACATATGCTGGAATAGTTGGCGGTTCATTCCGCAGCGGCGACCCCTGATGAATAAGGGACTAAGCTGAAGGAAAATGAATGAGTGTATATTATTCACCTGTATGTTTGAGTCTCCTAAAATGGTTCAGAAAATAAGGGTATACATATAAAAGCAAATAGAATATACATTTACTCCATTACATACCAAATATTTCTAGCAAACAATGTGATTTTCATGGCTGTAATGTAGACTAAAGCCTTTTTTACTGGCTGTTTTAAATTATTCATCCCATTATCTAATTTCAGGACACACACTGTAAAGATTACCTGTTAATTAACACTTTGTGATTAATTTCCATATATTTATGTTTTATATTGTATCGATCTTGGATGTAAAAAATTCAACTCTGCAGTGACTTTATTGAACGTTAGTATTTTGAAACTATATAATGTGTAAAATCATATATATATATTCATTCATTCATTTGCTTTGGCTTAGTCCACAGTGGAATGAACCACCAACTATTCCAGCATATGTTTTTAAGCAGCAGATACTCTTCCAGCTGCAGCCCAGTACTAGGAAACACCCATACACACTCATTCATGCTCATACACTATGGTCAATTTAGTTCATCAGTTCCCTTATAGCGGACTGTGGGGGAAACCAGAGCACCCGGAGAAAACCCACACCAACACGGGGAGAACATGCAAACTCCACACAGAAATGCCAACTGACACAGCCTGGACTCAAACTAGCAACCTTCTTGCTGTGAGGTGACAGCGCTAACCACTGAGCCACTGTGTCGCCCATATACATATAATTAAGGAGGTAAAACAACAATTTTTCGTCAGCTCAGTCCCTTTCATATCACTTCACACTAATAAAAATGTCAATAAAAGTCACTTTTTTGTGTCAAACTTCATTCAAAAGGAAAGCTCAAGGTCCCATAATGCATTTCAAAACCATCAATAATTGGAAGAAACTCACGAATGACAAAATACAGAAAACATTCATTTATAGATATATTTTACAGTGCAGGAAGGATTTCAAAACATTTTTGCCTTATTTAAATATTTATTACTGAGCGTAATAGTAATGCATATTTAGCGTGAAGTAGTTTATTTGCTAATTAGAGAGAACTTTGGAAGGTTTATTTTTGTTTGCTTGTTTTTGTTTTGTGTCCCAGTGATGGGTTGCGGCTGGAAGGGCATCCGCTGCGTAAAACATATGCTTGATAAGTTGGCGGGTCCTTCCGCTGTGGCGACCCCAGATTAATAAAAGGAATGATTGAATGTTTTTGTTTTGCTTTGCTGCCATATAATCTTGTGCTTTGCTGGTTTGTTTGTTTTGTTAACTGCTGTTTTTTGTGTGTGATTTAAGGTGTTTGTGTTGTAACGGTGGTTATAATCGTTTAATTGTAAGTAGATGTTTATTTAATCTTTTGTTTATTTTTTATGTTTGACTTTGTTTACTTTTTTCGTGATTTTTTTTGTTTGATTTTTTTTTTTAGTTGTTTTGCTTTCAGAATTTAGTTTCAGTTTTGTGCCATGATAATATGTTGCACAGGTACTTTTTATATGGGTCAAAATGATCTTTTTGATGTTGAAAGTAATTCGAATATTAGGTAAAGATCATGTTCCATGAAAAGATTTGCTAGATTTCCTACTGTAAACAGATGTACAGTTGAAGTCAGAAATATTCGCACCCCCCTTTGAATTTTTTTCTTTTGTAAATATTTCCCATATGATGTTTAACAGATTCAGGAAATTTTCACAATATGTTAGATAATATTTTTTCATCTGGAGAAAGTCTTACTTGTTTTATTTTGGCTAGAATAAAAGCATTTTTTTTATTTTTTTAAACACAATTTTAAGGTCAATATTATTAGCCCCTTTAAGCTATATTTTCTCGATAATCTACAGAACAAACCATCATTATACAATAACTTGCCTAATTACCCTAACCTGCCTAATTAACCTAGTTAAGCCTTTAAATGTCACTTTAAGCTGTATAGAAGTGTCTTGAAGAATATCTAGTCTAATATTATTTACTGTCATCATGTCAAAGATAAAATAAATCAGTTATTAGAGACGAGTTATTAAAACTATTATGATCAAAAATGTGCTGAAACAAATCTCTCTGTTAACCCTTTAAAGTCTAGAGCTATTTTGGGATTTCCGTCTGGATTTTGCCTACCCAAATTTAAAAGCATCCCAAATCCACATGCAGAGGTGTAAATGCAAAAATTTGGTATCATTTTAAAGAAAACCCTTTGAATTTTCATAAAACACTATTGAAAGTATTTAAAATAACTGTATATGTTGTCTGTGTTATAATAAACACCTAAAAAAAGAGGCGCTTTTTGTATTTTTTTTTATAAACTCAAATTTGAAAGTGGACCTTTTAGGTTCTGTGTGGTCTGTGTTGCTGTTAATGATTTTGGTGGTTCCTGCACGTGTGTAATCAGAGGAAAAAAGAAAAATGTCTCTACCATAATCTATGCAAAGGTTATTGTATTCCAAGTGATGAGAGGTGCTATACCATTTTTTATGTATTTTCCGCCTACCAAATTTTGAAAGTCTTTTATATCCAAATGCATTACTATAAATGAAAAATTCCAGTGTAATTGAATAGAAAACCCTTTGAATTTACATAAGAAACTGCTAAAAGTAATAAATAATATTTTAATATTTTTTCAGTTTTATTATGAACCACTTCAACATTGGGCGATTATTTTTTAAATGCTTTTTTGAAAGGGTGTAGTTTATCTGTTTAGAGAATTTAGCTTTTCCAGACAGTTCTGCTTGCAACCAGCAGAGGGCAGCAAACACTAGGAAAAATAATTGTATCTCTATCATGTGAAATAGCCAAGCTATTGCAATTCAACTGAATACTGGGAAAATAACATTTTGATCATTCATATTTAATAGTACATATTTGCTTCTGCTTAGTTTTAGATGATAATAACTATAGGAACATGAGTTTACATTACTTATTTGATCTCCTTTGCATTTTAGGCATTATAACATTACATTAAAATTAGTCAATGACTATAAGATATGAAAATAATCCAATGTTCAATACCCAGCTCGGGTATCCAGTATACTGTGTATTTAAGTGTAAATAACTTTTGTACAGTAAAATAAAAACCGAAGTGATGCATATGTGCATAAAATATAGCTTCTACACTCTCAAACCAAGCCACTTCAGGGGTGTTGCGCAACCCGCGACCTTTAAAAATTAAAGGGGAAGTTGATGACGTCACCGGACCCACCACCGGGTCCGAAGAGTTAAACAGAAAATGTGGGAAAAAATAAACAGGGGGGCTAAAAATTCTGATTTCAGCTGTATATAAGATGCTATAAGACAGATGTAAAGGCGATTTTTGTCAGTGTATTAATTAATTTTTGAATGCTCAGAGTTTAGATTTTCAAATAGTTGCATCTCAACCATGTTGTCTTCTAGACATATGTAGTGGCTGGTGCAAGTGTTGATTAAAGTGTCAGCGGGATGAAAGAGTGTGTTTTCTGCAGGTGGTTTGTCAAGCCCACTCACCTGTGTGAGGCACACTCAGAATTGCAGGATGTTTTGAAGCTGTCATGTGGTTTGTTTTGTTTATAGGGGGGTTCCGGTGAAATTATAACATTATTACTATATATCCCACCTTCCCCCAGTGTATGGTATAAGCATTGCTATCTAACATCTAATAAAGGAAATTGTGTGATGTTCTAAATCGATTTCCTTTTTGAAAGATCGCACCTCAGTATATTACTGTACAGTACAATGACACTTCTGTACAATATCATTGTCCGACAGACACGTTTCTGACCCATGTTCTGGATTTGTCGCACACAGGGGGATTCCAGGGAAGAAATGTGGGACAATAATCGTGAAGGCAGAGGAGCTGAGCAACTGCAGGGTAAGAGCTAATATCGATCATTTAAATTCAGATCTTATCTGTGCCTCAAGCCTGCTTAAACCCATCTAACCTCAGCCAATGCTGTTCACTCACTGTTGTTAGATGTCAAAACGTCGTAAATGCTTATGTCAAATAGAAACACACGTAAAAATAGGGGATTTTCTATTATTTTAGCATCATTGTGACATTATATGATGGCAGAATTTCAATGTTTGCGTGAACTCTCTCGGTAAAGCCTTTTGAAATGATTTATGAAGCATTACTTATGCGGATCTGTTCTTGATTTTATTTTGATATAGGGAAATGAAGTACAATCATTTTGTTTACTTTGCTTCGCTAGGCCTGTCACGATATCTATATTTGTCATACGATATATTGTCATGATATTGTCACTCATTATGTAATGTCAGAATGACAATATAAAATAATCACAATGCAAGTGCACTCTTTTAAAGAACACACCATATTTCATAAAGGATATTTCATTTAATAATTAAATAAGAAGTCATTGGAGTCAGAATGTGAAAACGCATCTCCTAAATAAATAATACTAAATGTAAACACAAAGCAAAGGTGCACGGTTAAGAGTAAAGCCTGGTTTATACTTCTGCGTCAAGTGATCGCTGTAACCCACGGCGCAGAGCACGCATAGCCGTGCATTTATAATTCTGTGCGCTGTTTCTGTTGCTCTGCAATAACACTTCTGAAACACTAGCTGGCAGTAGGTGTTTATGTTCCTCTGTGCTGAGTTTCTCCACTGGTGTTTTGTTTTTTCTGAACGCTGAACTGTTTATATTTATATATTATTTGTAATACAATTTTGTCCTTTAATACAAGCAGTAATATATATGAACTGCACCTTTAATTTGACCTGCTCTTTGTGAATGTTTTAGACAAAACTCCAACACATGCACAGAAGACAGCACGAGCATTCATAACAAATAAACTCATGTAAATATTATCCCGCTTGCTTTTTGAGTTCTTACACTCTTATGATTGGTCATTGTCTTCACCTGCTCAACAGAAAGGGCTGCGATTGGCTTTAGAAACGAAAGCGCTGTTCACCCATGAGTGATGCGGGAAAAACAGCCGCGGGTCAGTCTATATGCGCATAATACACGGTTATCAGGTTTTCCGTAAGTGAATAAATACAATACAATAAACTCGCACCACAGACACGCTCGTGTCTGGATCCACAAGTATCACTTTAACAGTGAGACAAGAGGAAACTTTACGTCACGAACATGCCAATGTCAAATGCTCAAAGTGTGTGTGTGTGGGAGAGAGAGAGAAGGTCGTCACAGACCGGAAGCGCCGCGACACGGCACGCACATGGCAGTTGAAAGTATCGCACACCAGACGCGCACATTTGCAGGTTATTTAAAACGAAACTAATCTGCGCTCTGTGGCGCGGCAGAATTATGAACAGTGTCCTGAGTCGTGGCTGGGCGCCGTGGACAGCGGCACTGGTGCGATTCTGGTGTGCGACCTGCTCGAGAGAGAGAGAGATGGATATTTACAGCATTTCTCTCTAGTAGTGAAACAGCGGCTCGTGCTTTACCATTCCTCAGTGTCAGTGAAAGATTTGCTATTTAAGTAGTAGGAGTGTTTTATTTACTCACCCTCGCCTCCTTCACCATAGTATTCTACCACGACATCGCGCATAGGGGATAAATGACGTCAGTGACCGGTTATGATCTATTACTGAACCGATATCGAATTGTCCCCATCTGCATCGCGGTGCACAGAAGAAACGATTAATTTTGACACCCTCTAGAATCCAGTGTGTTTGCTGACCACAGAGTGTTCATAACAATGAAGCTGCAGAAACTGTCATCAAAACACACGTCTGGACTGAGCCTCTCCCCCAGAGGATCTTCAGTCAATAATGATGGATGATTGGCTTTTTAACATGAAGTCTAAAGCTGAAGTCACACTAGAGTTTGAGCTTGCGAAATTCTGTTGCGCAGCACTGCGAAAAGGGGATTAAACAAGATGATTAGACATACAAAAAAGCCAGCGATTGCTCCATGTTTTAAATTTCTGTTCAGAGAGGTCATGTTTTGATCTCACGCAGTCAAGTGATGCGATTTCACAGGTCAGAGTTCATCAAGCTTGAACTTTACACCGCAGCGAAATGCGTAACATGACCCTGCATTTCCGGTTTGACGCATTCACGCGTGTATGAATGGAAGTCTATGGGGAGAAAAGACCAGTGTAATCGCAGCTTTACTTTGCAGCCATATTGACTCTTACATTTATCTAAACTATACAAGTGACATGACTTTTGTATTCTCTTGTCTTTGTCTTCGTTTAATCTAATAGAGCTGCAAATTATTAGCTTACTAACAAGCTACCATCAAAACTCCATTCATTCAAGTCTTCTTTGTACCTCAAGCTATTAGTCCTGTTGGTGAGCAGTCGAATCTGTTACCAAATTAGTTACCATGTGGTTTCATTTCGTAGTTTGCTGCTTATATAGTCATGAGGCAGAAAGGAAAGCTCGCCACAAGCTAATTTAATCTGGCGTCTCAGCACGTCTGTTGTAGTTTATTGAAAGTATTTATCTTTAGTTGTAAAACACAGGATTCCTTAATAACATGTGTGATGTGCCAGGAGTGCTCACACACACACACTCACACTCATAAAACACACACGGAGAAATACAAAAAGACCTCCGCATCACTAGTGCAATTGCTCCATTTGTCTTTCACAACAGGGATCAATAGACCCTATTCCATTCCCTGCTGGAGCGGAGCATCTCACACAGATACTCGTGTGTCTGTTAAATGAATTTCTGATTAGGCCTCTTAGCCTTGCCATCTGGGTACAGTAGCTGTAACATGCCAAACATTTGCATTGGCTATAAGCGGAAGTCAGAGCCAGCTCCGATTGTGCAGATCAGCTCTAAATGTTTTGAGCTCTAAGTGGACTCTACAAACCTCCTTGTGCTCTTGATTGATTTATTTCATGTCTAATTCATGACACCGAGTTTGAAACATCGACACCTACCCCAACCCTAAACCTACCCCTTAAAGTCTTTGCGTACTTAAAGGGGACATGTCTTTCTGAAGTCCCTCGTGTCTCTTAATGTCAATTGTCTTAAGCATTCATAACATCTCATCCATGTTCATATTCAGAAAGTGTGTTTGTGGAGTTTCAGTTCAAAATATCACGCAGATTATTTTTTACACCTCTTAAAAAGTGAGTGTTCACTGCACAGAGAGCATTGAGAGTTCACTTGTCGAAGAGCTGTGCTGGATTATCCTGAAATTCAATGTTTCTTTCAGGAAACCAGCGGCAATTTTATATAAGCCACAGATTTCCTGAAAGAAATATTGGATTTGTGTTGTTTGGCTGCCAAAAACTAAACACTTTTGATACATTGCTTGTGATTCTGCAACCAAATAACACAAATTTCCACGAACGAATTAATCCTGAACAGACTGACAGTCAATGACTTGAACACACACATACATTGGCCAAACCATGGAATGGGAAAGGTTGTATGGCAACCAGCATACGGCAATCTACAGCAGTGGTTGTCAACCATCTAACACAAGGGTGTCCAAACTTGGCCCTGGAGGGCCGGTGTCATGTAGAGTTTATCTCCAACTTGCTTCAACACACCTGCCAGGAAGTTTCTAGCATATCTAGTAAGCGCTTGATTAGCTAGGTCAGATGTGTTTGATTAGGGTTGGAGCTAAACTCTCCAGGACACCGGCCCTCCAAGACCGAGTTTGGACACCCCTGATCTAACACATTCTGTCTTTATAATATACGCTTTGTTTGTTCTAAAGTGTTTTGTGCTAGTTTTTACTAGTTTTTTTAGCTCCTGGGACATATGTCCAGAAATGTATATAGGGGTACGTAATCAGAATGAGCCTGAGTTGTAGATTTCCCTAATTTAAATCAGTCACAAACAGAAAGATAATGTGATAAAGATTGTCATAAATGACATGGGCATATCTAATAGCTCATAGTAACATGCGTTAGCTACCACTTCGCAGATACATTTAAGGAGTTTCTGGAAGTTGATCAATCCCCATTGGGTACTGGTGAAGCATAGACGTGTTCTTGAGATAGCTGAAGACTCTGGGTTACTATAAGTTACTGTGGTTACAACTAATATTTGAGGGAAGCGCATTTATTTTGAACTGTGACCAGAACTGCATGTACATTAAACGATTATATTTTTTACTTGTACATTGACTCTTTTTTAGGTGCAAAAAATAGGAAAAAATCAGACCTGACCCGTTTTTGAGGCAGTGTATAAATGTGATTGATACTATGTGAGGTCGAATTTCGGGCTCCAATGTTTTCTGTGAACTTTACAGTAGCCTGTTGTGTTTATTTATCATCTATACCAGGGGTGTCCAAATTGGGTCCTGGATGGCCGGTGTCCTGCATATTTTAGTTCCAACCTGGTAAAGTCTTGATTGGATATGCGGCCGGCTGAAAGTGCGATATGCACATTAATATAGCAACGTTTTTTATGACACTGTATAATAATAATTTATATTTTTACAGTACTTTGATGATTGGGTTTAGGGTTGGGGTTAAAAAATACAATTTATTGGGTAATTTAATAGATAACATAAATAATACTCGGTGTAACTACTGTTTTTACATTACTGTGATGGTTGGGTTTAGGGTTGGGGTGGGGGTAGGCGTTAAAAAATACAATAAATGGCCAATTTAATAGATAATCTAAATAGTTCTTGTTAACTTCCAGCCACATCCATATCCGATCTAGCAACAACCTTTAAGCCAAATTAAACACACTTGGACCACCTAATCAAGCTCTTTTTAGACGTACTAGAAACTTCCAGGCTGGTGTGTTGAAGGAAGTTGGAGGTAAACTGTGCAGGACACCTGCCCTCCAGGACCGAGTTTGGACACCCCTGGTCTAGATCTACTCCAAACCTAAACCTACCCCTTTCAGACGGCGATTTAGAGTTATACAAATCCACATGAAGTGGTTTTAATTTTGCGAAGAAAACAAAAATTAAATGATCGTTCCTGTTGGTATTGTCAATCTGGCAACCTGGAACCGGGTGAAAAAAAAACCCCAAAGTATTTTAAACGGGCAATACCTAGTTTAACCACTTGGTGTCAAACATACACATTTGATGAACTGTTGATTATCCTTGCTATTCCATGCTAATTTGCAATGTTACGGGCTTCGCAGCGCAAAATTTGACCAAATTTTAGTCAGTTATGACATGTAAGATTTCCAACATTCTGAAAGCGTAGCCCTGTATACATTTCTGGAGATCGCGAATTATGTCACCAGAAGTACGTTTGGCTGCATTTCATCTTTAAAATGAACGCTATGGGGCGGTATGACGCCATTCCTGACTGCTTTCCTCCGTATGGGCGGCTTTTTCACTGTTACCAGTTGCTTGCTGTGTACGTCGCCAGACTTGAGGCGCAGAGCAGAGTTGACCACGATGACAGGGTTTGAGTCCGGCGAAGAACGGTTCCAGAAAGCGGTTAAAACAAAAACAAAAGCCAATAAAACAAACAAGTAAATAACAGGGTGAGAATGTGGTAAAATCTGAAAACGTGGTCAAAATTCTGGATTGCTTGTCGATTGGGTTTAGGGAAGGGGGTGGGCAGGTCAGTCGACAGTGGCAGGCACGAATGGCACTCGTGAGAGAAATTTGAGATCTGAAAAAGCGTAAATAGCGCTCTCTGGTGGATTCGAGAAAACAAAAACTGAAAAAAAAACGTAGCTCCTGGGACATATTTCCAGAAAGGTATATAGGGGTATGTAATTAGAATGAGCCTGGGTTGTAGATTTCCCTGATTTAAATCAGTCACAAAGAGCGATAAAGATTGTCATAAATGACATGGGCATATCTAATAGCTCATAGTAACATGTGTTAGCTACCACTTCGCAGATACATTTAAGGATTTTCTGGAAGTTGAATGATCCCGAGATTATTGAAGACTCTGGATTACTATGAGTTACAACTAATATTTAAGGGAAGCACATTTATTTTGAAGAGCCAATCAGAATCAAGACTTTCAAGAGACCTTGAAATAATACCATTTTCTAAAACTAAAGTGAATAAGCGGTGATAAAGTGCTGAAATGAGTGTTGAAATTGTCTAATTTTGTAGTTTTTGTTTGACTGTACATACCACAGTCTGTCTAGAGATCCCAAACGAGCAAATACTCTGCTCATTTATACAGCAAGTGTTGTCTCAGGTCTGCTAAATGCTCCAGTTTCACACGTGCACTCATGCTGCCCTAATAACCTGCTTTTCTTAAACATTCTCGCCCTGCAGGAGTCTGTGCTGATGCAATTCTGTGGCAACAAACTGGACAAGAAGGACTTCTTTGGCAAATCGGATCCGTTCTTAGTGTTTTATCGCAGCAATGAGGACGGAACGTGAGTAACACACACACACACACACACACACACACACACACACACACACACACACACACACACACACACACACACACACACACAAGCAGATTCTCATCTCACACTTCAATCTCATCTCTCGCCTCTGTGTTGAGGAAATAGCTTTGCATTGGATTCCTTTAGGATAATACCCTAGTCCTGTGCACCTGGATCAGCAAGGGTTTCTCTTGAAATGGAACAATCACACCTTATCTGAGTGATTCTGCTCCTCAGTAATCCTCAGATTCCTCCACTCTGAGACAAAGGCCTATTCGGCTTTAGGAGATCTCAGAATGTGTGAATGGCAGGCCCTTTAACATTTAATCCAGTCACCGCACCAGTGTCAATCTTCACCTTTATTCTTACTTCTACTATATATTTCAGTACTCATACTTATTGCCAGTTCTTATTCTTTACAAATTAGTGTTTGTTTATTATATGCTTGTTCCATAATGTATACGCTTGGCTTAAAATAGTTGCAGTTTTAGTTAGTTAAATAATATAATTATATATTTATAATATTAGCCCCCTTAAGAAATGATTATTTTTGATTGTCTACAGAAGAAATCACTGTTGTCCAATGACTTGCCTAATGAACCTAACTTGCCTAATTAAACTAATTAAGACTTTATTAATTTTTAGCAATTAGTTACTAAAACTATTGTTTATAATGTGTTGGAAAATCTATTATAAAATTATTCCATTACTAAAGATAAGTAATTTAAAAAAATACTTAAAATATTTGTACCATTTCCCAGTGATGGATTGCAGCTGGAAGGGCATCCGCTGAGTAAAACATGTGCTGGATATGTTGTCGGTTCATTCCGCTGTGGCGATCCCTGATTAATAAAGGGACTAAGCCGAAAAGAAAACAAATGAGGATATTTGTACCATGGCTGTAGCAGGTGCAATGATATTACGCAGCACCTGAAAATAGTCCTGAAAACAGTGCTGGGTAATATTGCATTTACACACACCGGCCCCTTTATTAGGTACACCTGTCCAACTGTTAGTTAACGCACATTTCTAATCAGCCAATCATGGTCAAGACAATCTGCAGCAGTTCAAAGCGAGCATCACAATGGGAGAGAAAGGGGATTTAAGTAGCTTTGAATGTGGCATGGCTGTTGGTGCCAGACGGGCTGCTCTGAGTGTTTCAGAAACTGCTGATCTACTGGGATGTTCACGCACAACCATCTTTAGGGTTTACAAATATTTAGCAAATAGGAAAAAGGCCAGTATTGAGTCGTGTATTCATAACTGAGCAATCCATTCATGCCTTTAACAGAAGTCAGTCTGTTGTTAAAATAAAAGTAAATCCTGTGGTGATTTGAGGAAGGTTTAGCTCGAGGGTCAGCGGCAGAAAGTCAAGCCCAATATGTCAAATATTTGTTTGTTTCTGAAACAGTCCCATTGATGCTTAGCAAGAAAAGCCAAACCAATAGAAGTTTCCACCATGAATCCCTCTCTATTTCTGGACACGTTTCAATATGTTTGCACACAGATGATTTCTGAACAGCTCCACAGTGAAGTCCGCCAAATAAAGTGTGATTTCAGCTCAGGCAAACAAGACATTCAGCAATATTTTGTACTAGAATATAAAACAAATGCAGATACTTTGCAAGTGTTAAACTCACATTTGAAAGTTATTAATTTATATTTAAGAGCAAATAAATAAATGTAAAACATTTTAGCAGATATTTTTTTGTCATAAGTTAAGTTACACCAACAAACAGACTGTTTTAACTCTGTATTAAAGAGACAGTTCACCCAATATTTTTAATTACCGCATCATTTACTCTTCCTTGTGTGGTTTTAAATGTTTATTTTCTAAATACAAAAGATTATTTGAAGATGTTTTGAAGAATGTTGGTTGTTCAACAGAAGAAAAGAAACTTAAATAGGTTTTAAACAAGTAAGGGGTGAGTACATGATGACCGAGTTGTCTTTTTTGGTGAACTATCCCTTTAATAATGATACATAAATGTACTTAACTTAAAACTGTTTCACTCTACTACAAACACCACTTGGAAGTTGGAACAAAGAAATAAAATAAGTCCTCTGTCAACATCATAACATCTCAGCACTCTAAATAGGCCTAGGTACATACACTTAGCCTTTAAATTGGCCAACACACCAATAAAAATAAGTCTGTCTTAACAAATTAAATTAAAATAAATGATAAATGATGACGGGTATTTGGCAATTACGGAATTAAGAGAAAGGCTCTGCGGGATTTGTTTCGCCACTTCTCTGCACAATCTGGCCTTAAGGCGACGGTGAAGCTGAGTAATAAAATAATAATGCCAACATTAGCCTGTATACTCTGTCTGCATTATGATTTTATGGTTTAATTAATATTTCTTTATATACCAAGATTAGGCTACGTGTTTTTTTGGAGGACCATTATTGAATCTACTGTAAATGGCTTTAGCGCAGTCTTGCACTCACTGATGGTGTGTCCAGCAGCACCGAACACCCTTGTACTGCTGCTGCTGCTACAGACCGAGATGCATAATTCTGATCTGGCTAATTTTGCAAGTTTTGGGTAGGATTGTTTGTTCATCGTCTACCAGCCAAGAACATTTATTTCATTTTCAATGATAGCAGTTTCAATGTAGCGAGTGACCTCGTCATTTCCCTGTCAGCTTGCTGTACTACCGTAATACGCAGTGTATGAGCGACCGCCGAAATACCTTGACGGCTAGAATGACCGTGCTTTCTGAACTGGCGGCTGGCCTGACCGCAGTCAAAATTTGCTCTTTTTCACTTCTCCATCATCATTTACTTTACCTTTGCAGGGATGGATTTTAATGTTGTAACAAACGATTTGATTACTTTCTCGCGCTAATCGAAATACATCACATGACATGTTTATTTACTGAGCAAGCCAAGCCAGACCTGACCCTGTCTAAAAAGATAGAAATTAAACCCAAACCCAACCAAACCTGTCGGGTCCCATCGGGTCCGGCCGGGTTCGGGCAAAGATCTTCAGCTCTAGGCTAATTACTACTTAAAAATGTAATCGGATTACATTAATAATTACGATAAGTGAAACAATAACTGACTAAACCTGTTGCTTTTAAAACGATTAGTTGACTTTATTTAAAAAGTGTGTAAACTTGTTGCCTTTAGAGGTAAATGAACAGTTATGAGCAGGGCCAGACGGAATCTGCGAAAGTTGTTTGCTATTTCTGCTGAGAATTTTGGTTAAAATCTGCTGATTTCTGCGGAATTATTTTAGGAGTATCATAACTAAAACCTTAAAATGTGAAATAAAAAAGAATATCTTTTTAACTTTTATTTGATGTTTAAAATGCAAATCCAATTAGATTAACAGTAAATAGTTAACTGTAAGTAAATAAACAGAATTAATGATGGGCTAAAAATCTGCGGAAAATCTGCGGAATTCTGCGCGCGCAGATTCCGTGTGGGCCTAGTAATGAGTTAAATCAACTAACAGTTCCATGTTACAATGGGTTTACTCACTTTGTGAAGTTTTACAAACTAATTTTGAGCAGAGTTCGTGATATGATTGATCGGCCTCTCATCTGTAATCAGCAATAATCCAATCAGATTGACCCAAGCCTACAATAAATAGACCGATTTACCTTATCTTCGTTTTGGAACAATCCCCCCTTCCACCCCATCTCCTCCTTGTCCTCTTTTCACCAGGGGGAGCTTTTGAGACCTACCGGATCTTAACCCCCTTACATGCTAACTGACCAGGCGGGAGCCCTGGACTCAATTATCTCCGAGCTTTGGGTTCTCTCCCGGGACAGCATGCCAAACCTGCTATTAGCGTCAAGCAATATCAAAGTGTGAACTCTTGAATTTAAATAAAGTCAACTTGCTGTTTTTAGTCAACTTGTCGCTTTTAAGACAACGAGTTTACTCTTATTTTAAAGTCAACTAATCACTTTTAAAGCAACAGGTTTACTCCATTTTTTAGGCAAGGTCAACTTGTCTAATGCGACGAGTTTACTCCTTTTTTAAGTAAATAATCACTTAAACATACAGTAAGTAATCAGATTACATTCAAGTTACTTTGTAAGTCTGGAAAGTTCCACAAAGTCATTTATTCATTCATTTTCTTTTCGGCTTAGTCCCTTTATTAATCCGGGGTCGCCACAGTGGAATGAACCGCCAACTTATCCAGCACATGTTTTACACAGCGGATGCCCTTCCAGCTGCAACCCATCTCTGGGAAACACCCATACACACTCATACACTACGGACAATTAAGCCTACCCAATTCACCTGCACTGCATGTGTTTGGACTGTGGGGGAAACCGGAGCACCCGGAGGAAACCCACGCGGACTGAAACGCCAGCTGACCTAGTCAAGGCTCAAACCAGTGACCTTCTTGCTGGGAGGTGACAGCACTACCTACTGCGCCACTGCGTCGCCGCATTTCTGTCATTCATTTAATATTGACTGAACAAACTTAAAAAGGTTTTACACCCCGTTATTCATATTCTTCTTGATTATTTTAGGCATTTACAAATCATCGACACACAGCACTGGCACAATATAATAATATTAATAATTTATTTTAATATAAAGCGCCTTTTAAACTTAATTCTCAAAGGGCTTTACACTAAGAAATACAGTTATCCAGAGGCTAAAAAACTATATAAAACCATAATACTATTAATGTGTAACAAGTTCAAGTCAAACTGCACCAAAACACCTTGATAATGTCACACCCCCGGCTCGTTCCTGCAGCTCCAATCACCGCTCTCCTTCACCATCCACCACTCACTACACCCGTAAACAATCACCCGATTACTGATCACCTGCACCTGCAATCACCCGTGCACTACATAAACTCACCTCCTTCATTCATTCACCTGCTGGAATCAAAGTCAGATGGTTCTCCTCTTCCTCTTGTACTCTTTCGGGGATGTCCTTTATCTCTTGTGGATGCAAACACAGTGACTAAAGCTTTGTTGGTGTAATACTGAAGATCTGAAGCTTACCATTTGAACTGTGTGTGAGATCGCTCGCCCTCTGCTACACCACTTACCTGCTTCATCTCTCAGCATTTGTTGCACTGCACTAATAAACACCCTTAAACATATCTGGTCTTTGTCTGCCTTGTGCGACCGTGACAGATAACGTAAAATGTGTTTTAAATGTAAAGTGTAGAGCACATCTGTATAGAGTGATAACTACTAAATAATGACTGTATACATACTGTACAGTGTTTATTAATCCTTTTATGAATGTTGGCTTGTCTTGTTTGGCTAGTTTAACCTGAATAAATTCATCAGCTGAAATGACTTTGGGGATTGAATAAATTACTTTATTTCTCTATGATTTATTTATGACTAAATGACTAATAAAAAACTTTTTTTTTCACTACATACTGATTTCTTAACACTAAAAAATGTTGTGTTGTGTTTAAAATTGAACATAAACCTGTCTAAAAATGTAACTTTTAGTTTATTTCATGCTAAAAAGTTTTTGTTTTTTTAACTTGGTGAAATGTGATCAGTATAACACAATATATCACACATTTTTATTATGTATTTTTTAATATGAATTTTGACATCAAACACAAACATTTATTTAACACTTTGTTTCATTTCCATTTATGTTACAGCTTTACCATTTGCCATAAGACAGAGGTCGTGAAGAACACTCTGGATCCTGTGTGGCAAGCCTTCAAAATCCCCGTCAGAGCCCTGTGCAATGGAGATTATGACAGGTATGGACTGCTCTGCACTGTGATTGGATGTCAGAAATTGATTTATTATTGTCTTTTGGGGTGATCTTTTGTTAGTTTAAAGTATCATGTGTTGTATCGGGTTGATTTAAACTGTGGTTAAGTAACATACGCATCTGCATTCTGTATTTATATTATAATTACTTGGTACACAGAAACAGCGTAAAGCTGGACGAAACATGGTGGTCAAATCACGTGTTAATAAAGTCATCTGGAATGGCAAAAAAAGCGTTCAACGCCTCCTCCTTCATCTTACTCCATGCTCAATAATGTTCATGTCTGGTGACTGGGCTGGCCAATC
>CAIGQZ010032134.1:91376-101788 GCA_903798205.1 Danio tinwini | reverse complement strand
TAATAATAATAATAATAATAATAATAATAATAATAATAATAATAATACACTACAAGCATAAATAAACACATATAAATTCCTAAACCAAAAAGCATTTTTTTTCCAAAATAAAAAGCAAATATTAAACTAAGCTAAACATCTGCCAATGGTGGAAAGAAAAATTATTATTATTTTTTTATTGTTTTAAGAAACAATTTAATTTTTACTTGTCATATCACAATATGTTCTACTTGTCAAAAAATGCTTATTGATAAAAAATGATATTTGGACTAGAAACAAGACAATACAAGTAAGAAAAGCATTTTGTTGCTGTGCACAATAATAATAATAACAATAATAATAATAATAATAATAATAATAATAATAATAATAATAATAATAATTATTATTATTATTGTTATTATTATTATATTAATAATCAATATATTATTATTATTATTATTATTATTATTATTATTATTATTGTTATTATTATAACACAGATTTAATCTCAAATATGCAGGTGTACAGAGAATCATTTTAAGTTGGTGATTAAAAAAATAAAAGTTTTATTAAGAATATAAAAGAACAGTATGAGTAAAAGTTTCAATAAATAAATAAATAAAGTAACATCAAGTCAAATAAAAGAACATAAAAAGTGTAAATAAAAGTTTAAGCAAACAAATAAATAAATACATACATAATAAATAAATAAATAAAAGTCATAAAAAATTTAAGGATTGTATAAGTAGAACTTTATAGAAATAAGTAAACAATTAATTCATACAAAATTATAAATAAAAGTTCAAATAAATAAATAAATGCATGAATAAATAAAAGTCATATAAAGTCATGTACACTCACTGGTCACTTTATTAGGTACACCTTACTATTACCGGGTTGGACCCACTTTTGCCTTCAAATCTGCCTCAATCCTTCATGGCATAGATTCAACAAGCTACTGGAAATATTCCTCAGAGATTTTGCTCCATATTGTCATGATAGCTGAACCGTTGATACAAGGCATGATGGATCCATGCTTTCATGTTGTTGACGCCAAATTCTTAGCCGACCATCCGAATGTGTCAGCAGAAATGGAGACTCATCAGACCAGGCAACGTTTCTCCAATCTTCTATTGTCCAGTTTTGGTGAGCCTGTGTGAATTGTAGCCTCAGTTTCCTGTTCTTAGCTGACAGGAGTGGCACCCGGTGTGGTCTTCTGCTGCTGTAGCCCATCCGCCTCAAGGTTGGACGTGTTGTGTGCTCAGAGATGCTCTTCTGCAGACCTCGGTTGTAACGAGTGCTTATTTGAGTTACTGTTGCCTTTCTATCAGCTGGAACCAGTCTGACCATTCTCCTCTGACCTCTGGCATCAACAAGGCATTTTTGCCCACAGAACTGCCCCTCACTGGATATTTCCTCTATTTCAGACCATTCTCTGTAAACCCTAGAGATGGTCATGTGTGAAAATTCCAGTAGATCAGCAGTTTCTGAAATACTCAGACCAGCCCGTCTGACATCAACAACCATGCCACGTTCAAAGTCTTGACCATGTCTACTTGCCTAAATGTATTAAGTTGCTGCCATGTGATTGGCTGATTAGAAATTTGAGTTAACGGTGTCACTGGCCGGTGAGTGTAAGTCATATAAGAACTATAAAAGTGCTACAGTACAGTAGCAAGAAAGTAAAGGTTAATAAATACATTTATGATTTTTGGGGTCAAAAATACACATTTCTTATAAATGTAGCCATTTTGTAAGCTTAAAAGTAAATGTTTACATTCAGAAATTAAATTATATCTTGTCTACTGCTTCTGTCAAATCCAAATAACAAAACGACACAGGTCTGACAAGCTTAAGGACAAGGACTAGAAGTAAAGCTCAAAAACTAAAGGATTTTAAGTGACAAATAAATAGACACTTTATAATAATAAATTAAAATGTCACGATAAAATAACACACTTATCCAATAACTGCTGAATTGCATTAGTTGAAAGCATCGACAGATATTTTTTTTTGTTTTGTTTCATTTATACTTATTAAATTTTACTGACAGCTGCTTTGATATTTTAAGATAAAGTATCTGTAAACTGAATTAAAGGAAAATGTAAAACAATGACTCACTTCATCATCTATTTATATGATTTAAATGAAACATATTTATATTAGCAAGGCATAAACAAGACATAAATTTACATCCCAAAATGTAATTATAGTAATGATAGTCTTTTAGTTGTTTTTAGTAGTTTCTAGTGCACAAAAAAGTGAATATTACATGTTCCCTGACAGAAATGTATAGACTATTGCTTTTATGTTAATGTATATAATATTGTTTTTCAATATAAAATTCAAGGTGGTTTGAATTTAACTCTGGAATAGTGTGTATGCATCAACTGCTGTAAGTGTAATACTTATAGAGATTTGCGCAGTTAAAAACCCTCCTTTTCTCTACACAGGTCATAAATCCCAAGAAAAAAGGAAAGAAGAAAAAATATCTCAACTCTGGAACTGTAAGCATTTGCCTTTTTTTGGGGGGGGGGGGGGGGGTAGTTAGCTGTAGTGCTGCAATTTAAAATATATGTGTTGCATAAATATCACTCAAACCACTAAATATTACCCATAAAAATACATTTAATTTAAATTGTTGCTTTGTATTGCTGGTTAAGTGACATATTTTTACAGTATAGTTTAATGTGAGCATCAAAAAAAAAAAAAAAACACAAGAGCTTTACATGTGCAATCTTATGTTAAAATCATAAGTGAATTTTGTGAAACACACATAAAACATGGTTTTGGAGCATTTTGTGAATCTGAAAACTATTTGAAATGAATGTAAAACCAATGTGAAATCATTGTGAAAACAATTTGAAACCAATGTAAAACAAATATAGAACTAATTTGAAACTGATGTAAAATCAATATGGAATTAATTTGAAACCAGTGTGATACCAATTTGAAACCATTGTGAGACCAATTTAAAACCAATGTAAAACAAATATGAAACCAATTTGAAACAAATTTGAAACCAGTGTGAAACCAATTTCAAACCAAAATGGAGCCAATTTAAAACCAATGTGAAACCAATATAAAACCATTGTGAAACCAATATGAAACCACTGGGAAACCAATTTGAAACCAATGTGAAACCAATATGCAACCAGTTTGAAACCACTGTGAAACCAATATGGAGCCATTTTAAAACCAATTTGAAACCAATGTGAAACCAATATGCAACCAATTTGAAACCACTGTGAAACCAATGTCAAACCAATGTAAAACCAGTATGAAACCAAGGTGAAACAAATTTTAAACCAATGTGAAACCAATTTGAAACTAATGTGAAACCAATATGCAACCAATGTGAAACAAATTTTAAACCAATGTGAAACCAATATGGAACAAATTTGAAACCAATGTCAAACCAATATGGAACCAATTTGAAACCAATGTCAAACCAATGTAAAACCAATGTGAAACAAATTTTTAACCAATGTGAAACCAATTTGAAACCAATGTGAAACCAATATGGAACCAATTTGAAACCAATTTGAAAACAATATGGAACCACTTTAAAACTAATGTGAAACCAATATGGAACCACTTTAAATCCAATGTGAAACCATTATGGAACTAATTTGAAACCAATATGGAACCACTTTGAAACCAATGTGAAGCCTGTTTGAAACCTATGTGAAACCTATATGACTGTATTTTTTCCACACATGACCAGTTTTCTTCATGTTCTCATTGTTATAACAGTTAACATAAAAATGTTCCAAAACAACATATTTCACATTTGTTTGTAAACAACATTTGTAAACAACTTGTATTTGACCTAAATATAATGATGTACTTTGAATTTCGTCTAGCTTGTACTTCCAAACACTTTCAAAAGAAGCTTCCCTCACACTGCTGTTGTTAAATTGTGTGCAGTGTTTTAATTCTTAAATCCAAACCGGTTTCCCTCAGAGGAGTCAATGAATCATTGACACACTGAGATGACGAGATTTTCTATCTTCGTGTTTCCAGGTGACACTGCTATCATTTCTCGTTGATACCGAAGTTACGTTCCTGGATTACATCAAAGGCGGGTAAGTGACGTTTTTCCTATTCGCAAACTCTCTTTTCTTATGTTTAAAGTGGTGAAGGGAGAAACGAAGCTTTTCAAAAATCTGAATCAATTGAAAATGATTTAAGTGAAAAGGAAGCATTCAAAGCACAACATATTAGGGACAACTTCTGGTCAAACTGCTGGTAAATGCAACAAAAGAGTAGCTTTTCAGAAACATTACAAATGTCTGGTTGAGAATTCAATCTACCAATGCAGTTAGCTTTTCATCTAACACCGTTAAATATTTCAATATTTCAATATTTGCAATGATATGTGCTCTTTTAGCTCAGTGGTTAGCACAGTTGGCGTTTTTGTGTGGAGTTTGCATGTTACGTGTTGGCGTGGGTTTTCTCCGGGTGCTCCAGTTTCTCCCACAAGTTCAAACACATGTGCTATAGATGACTTAGATGAACTAAATTGCCCGTAGTGTATGACTGTGTGTGTGAATGTGAGAGTGTATGGGTATTTCTGAGTACTGGGTTGCGGCTGGAAGGGCTTCCACTGTGTAAAACATATGCCAGAATAGTTAGCGGTTCATTCTGCTGTGGTGAACCCTGATAAATAAGGGACTAAGCCAGGGATGGGCAAACTTGACCCTGGAGGGCCGGTGTCCCTGCAGACTTTTGCTCCAACACTAGTCAAACACACTAATCAGTATCTTCAAGATCACTAGAAAGCTGCAGGCAGGTGTGTTTGATTAGGGTTGGAGCAAAAGTCTGCAGGGACACCGGCCCTCCAGGGTCAAGTTTGCCCATCCCTGGACTAAGTCGAAGGAAAATGAATGAATAAATGTGCTTCTATCAATTTTATTGTGTTATTTGTGTTTTATAATAAATTCTGCTTAGCAGGCCAATGAGAGACTCGACGAGAAACGCGTCAACTTAGGGATCGAGTAAAAATAACAAAACTTGTTCAGTGATTCACCACTGGGGGGCGATCTGAGTGAACCAGCATGAGTCGTGTGGATTTTCTATGGTTTTACAAAAATTATCATAACAGCCATGGCAGCTTGAAACTAAAGATTTGTGAAGGTTCCAAAGATTCAAGGTTTCGACCCGGCAACAAATGATGCATATAAAGGTCCTGTGAAGTGCTTTAAAATGTGAAGTTTGGGTCTTGGTTCCAAGTTTGAAAACTTGAAAACTTGGGACATGTAATGTAATGTAATGTGTATTTATATAGGGCATTTATTGGCCATACACCTGAAGCGTTTCACAATCATGAGGGGAGTCTCTTCACACCACCACCAGTGTGTAGCATCCACTTGGATGATGCGACGGCAGCCACAGGACAACGACGCCAGTGCGCTCACCACACACCAGCTATTGGTGGAGTGAAGAGACAGTGATAGAGCCAATTTGGTGGATAGGGATGATTAGGAGGCCATGATGGGAAAGTGCCAATAAAGGGACTTTGGCCAGGACACCGGGGTTACACCCCTACTCTTTTACGAGAAGTGTCATGGGATTTTTAATGACCATAGAGAGTCAGGACCTCGGTTTAACATCTCATTTGAAAGACGGCACCCACTGACAGTGTAGTGTCTCCTTCACTTTTACTGGGGCATTAGGACTCACACAGACCACAGGTTGAGTGCTCCCTGCTGGCCTCTCTAACACCACTTCCAACAGCAACCAAGTTTTCCAAAGTGGTCTCCCATCCAGATACTGACCAGGCTCAGCCCTGCTTAGCTTCAGTGAGTAACCGCTCTTGGGCTGAAGGGTGATATGGCTGTATCACATAGACATAGACTAGCCCCTCCCCTATTTATAAACAGCCAATAGTCTTCTGTTTAAAGCTCAACTTTGACAGTCAGAGTGTAATGAAGCTGATGGCTTCATCTCTTTGAAAAATGTCCATTGTGGTCCATGTCATTTACATGCGTTGTATGGATTTGCAGAGCATATTCTATTGTGAGGATTTGCTACATGTGTGTATTTCCCCCCTCAGGGCTTGCCGTAGAGAGGTGCTGCATGTGTTTCAAAACGAATAAGCAAATCAGATTGACACAGGCTCCTGTTTTTTATTTTTTGTGAAGAGTTTCAAGAGTTCACACTTAGATACTGCTTGATAATAATCGCAGGTTTGGCATGCTGTCCCGGGAGAGAACCCTGAGTTCAGAGATAATTGAGCCCAGGGCTCCCACCTGGTCAATGAGCATGTAAGGGAGATCAGGTAGGTCTCGAGAGCTCCCCCTGGTAAAGGAGGAAAGGTGGAGATGGGGTGGAAGGGGGGATTCTTCCAAAATGAAGATGAGAGAGTTATGCTAGTCGGGCTTTTTATAGTGAGTTTGGAATGATCCGGTTGACTAACTAATGATTATAGATGAGAGACCAGCGCCGATCAATCATATCATGTGCTCCTCTCGAAATTAGTTTGTGAAACTTTACTTAAACTTCAACTCTCGTTTTGAAATGAAATGTAAATGACAGATTTCAGTATCAAGGAAAAAGCATTATGATACGGGGCAGCATGTGTCAAATACTAGACAGCATTTGATTGGCCAGAGGTTTTGATGAGAAATTGAAGTGTGATAATAAATTGTTAATTCATTTTGCTGGACAAACCTTAAAATTTGATTGTTTGTACCTTCTAAGTGTGAATTTTGTCACTGTTTTGGAGCACACCAGATTATAGGTTACCTTAACGTTGGAATGAAGTCAAATTATAGACTTCGGATTTGTATTTTTATGCAGTAGTGCTTGTTCTAAACAATCAGAATCAGTTTTATTGCCAAGTGTGCTTCACACACACTAGGAATTCGTTTTGGCAACAGAAGCTTCCAGTGTACATAAAGTGACAAGTGACAACACAATTAAATATGAGAAAAGAAAAAGGCATTAAAAATTAAACAGAGATGCAGTAAGTCAAACATATCTGGATGTTGAATTGTATGTACAGATGTGTTGTAAATATACAGGTTATAAGATGCTGTGTACCAATGCGAATGGAGAAAGTATTGCATTGTATATTGTTATAAGGTGCTGTGTACAAGTGCGTATGAAAAAGTATTGCACATTTATAGCACAATTGGAGAATATTTAACTGTTCATGAGGTAGATGGCCTGAGGAAAGAAACTTCTCCTGTGTCTGGCTGTTTTTGTGCTTGGTGCTCTGTAGCGCCGACCAGACGGTAACAGTTCGAACAGGTAGTGTGCTGGGTGCGAGGCGTCCAGAGTGATTTTGCGAGCCCTTGTATCTGCACACTATTCATTAACCCTCAGATTCTTTAATCACATATCATAAACTTCCCTCCCCCCCCGAAATATCTTTTCTTTCACTTCCTGGTGACATGAAATGACTTCAGGGTGGAGCTATCAGTTCTGCCTTCGTCCATTAGTCAATCTTCCTTCATTTTGTTAGCAACACCCATCTTCAATCCAATCCAATTTGTTCCCAAAGGATAAATCATGCACTGCACACCATTTTCTCTCATTTCAGCACTGTTTTAACTGCATGTACATCATGCTAGTGGAAAAAAAGTAATTTTCATGTTAACTTTAAGACTAACGTATTGATACTGCAACTTCAAAAACCTTTATTTTGATTTCAGAGACTCTAAATTCTGACATCAGTGATCCTAAACGCAGAGCTCGCCAGCTTCTTAATGGCAGTTTTATGCACTCTTGGGTAATTATTCTGAAAATGCAGATGACAGACTTCATGTTAGACACCACGAGTGATCAATCCATTGATGGTAGTTGATGGTTACTAATCTTAGCACAGGTGTTTGCTGTGTGTTGGCAGGGTAAACCATGCGTGTCAGATTGAACTCCCACATCGAGCGCTGCTTTTCATTACTGTGGCAGTATGGAGACTGCAGTCACCTCTGCTCTCGCACCACACCACCAGACCTCCGTTTTAATGGATGCTCCTTCCTTTTAGCCAGAGATGTTTAGGTGAAAGGTCAGAGAGTGTCTCTCACGCTCCTGCGCATCATTTATTTACTGAGGACAGCCAATTAGAAAGCAGAGATCATAGAATGAACAGATGATTTACTCTTACAGTAGATAATGATGGTTGATGATGGTTATTCAGTCAGTCAGGCAGGATGGATCTATGCTTTCATGTTGTTAACGGCAAATTCTGACCCGACCATCCGAATGTGGCAGCAGAAATGGAGACTCATCAGACCAGGCAACGTTTCTCCAATCTTCTATTGTCAGTTTTTAGCCTCAGTTTCCTGTTCTTAGCTGACAGGAGCGGCACCCGGTGTGGTCTTCTGCTGCTGTAGCCCATCCGCCTCAAGGTTGGACGTGTTGTGCAATCAGAGATGCTCTTCTGCAGACCTCGGTTGTAACGAGTGCTTATTTGAGTTACTGTTTGCGGCCACAGAACTGCCGCTCACTGGATGTTTTCTCTTTTTTGAACCATTCTCTGGAAACCCTAGACAGGTGTACCTAATAAAGTGGCCGGTGACTTTTTACTATATATAAATAGTTTATTGAAATCCTTTTCTTCTATTTAAAAAGCATTAGTTTTGTTTTTAGATGGTCATATTACTATTTTCAAATGCCATACCTTTGTACCTAATGTATAGCACAGCACGCATACAGTAGTTACTTTCAATTTTCTCAGCCTTTAGGATGAACAAAGTATCACTGGACATCATTTAATGTATAAAATGTATATTCATTCATTCATTTTCAACCGTTTCCGGGGCCGGATTGCGAGGGCAGCAGCCTTAGGAGAGAACACCAGACTACCCTCTCCCCAGACACTTCCTCCAGCTCCTCCGAGGGAATCTTGATGCTTTCCCAGGCCGGCCGAGAGACATAGTCCCTCCAGCGTGTCCTGGGTCTTCCCCGAACTCTCCTCCAGGTGGGACATGCCTGGAACACCTCCCTAGGTAGGCGTCCAGGAGGCATCCGAGATGCCCGAGCCACCTCAGCTGACTTCTCTCGATGTGGAGGAGCAGCGGCTCTACTCCGAGCTCCTCCCAGGTGGCAGAGCTCCTCACCCTATCTCTAAGGGTGTCCTGCCACCCTGCAAAGGAAGCTCATTTTGGTCGCTTGTGTCCGAGATCTTATCCTTTCGGTCATGGCCCAAAGCTCATGACCATAGGTGAGAGTAGGAACGTAGATTGACCAGTAAATCAAGAGCTTTGCCTTTCGGCCTTTCAGCTGCCGCTGCACTAATTTCCAACGTTCCATCCTTTCCTCACTTGTGAACAAAACCCAGAGATACTTGAACTCCTCCACCTGGGGTAAGGACTTTCCTCCAACCTGAAGATGGCAAACCACCTTTTTCCGTTGGAGCACCATGGCCTCGGACTTGAAGGTGCTGATTCTCATCCCAGCCGCGTCACACTCGGCAGCAAAGTGCTCCGGTGCATGCTGAAGGTCCATGTTTGATGAAACCAACAGAACAACATCGTCTGTAAATAACAGAGATGAAATCCTGTGGTCCCCGAACCAGACCTCCTTCAGCCCAAGGCTGCACTTTGAAATTCTGTCCATAAAAATGATAAACAATGAAAATGTAATATGTATAATATAAAATGTTAATATATAATGTACATTACATATATTTCTCCAAATATACATAAAAAATATATAAATAATGGGATATTCTGTATTTTACAACTCGCTCAGCCATAGTCTTGCCTAAAGCACACATGTGGACTCCTCTTAATTGTATCTGTAACACTTTCCAATAAGGTCCATATGTTCCAATTACAGTATGGTAATGCTTTGTCAATCTGTTCATCTTGATGATTGTTTTATAGTGAATCTGTAACATTTCAGTCACTTTAACATGCAAAGTTCCTTTAAAAGATCTAATTTTAGAATAAACTATTATAGCGTCATTTCAATGTTTGATTAAACTAGTCCTTTAAGCATGTAATCAGAAAGACATGGACATGGCTGACTTGAAGAAGCGATGATTCTTGGCAGTAATGGCTGCTGTTGTTCATTGTGTGAATGGTTAGAGTGGAAAGTTGTGTATGGCTGTAAATGGATTTAGTGGAGAACTCTCCTGCATTACGTAATGGCGGTCGTGTTATTCGTTTCCATATTTATGCGCTTTTTTTTTTCCTGCGCCGTGATAAAAGCTTCTCTGCACCTGTTGGCTGCTGCAGTCTGAAACACTGTTAGTGTAATTCTGCATGACAGTGTTTATGCTTTTGCCCACAGCAAAATACTCAGACTAAGTGTGAGCACACTTACCGCTGTGAGCTAAAGTTAACACATCCGCTTTACCAGCTCTGGATTTAAAGAGAGATGTAGTTGGCTAGAAGTTGTGGTTGGAGGAAAAAGTTTATACTGTTCTTTTATCTATCTATCTATCTATCTATCTATCTATCTATCTATCTATCTAT
>CAIGQZ010032134.1:41797-56136 GCA_903798205.1 Danio tinwini | reverse complement strand
CCAAATGGGTACCAAAAAGTGGTACGGTACGATATTTGCTATTTTGGTACATTTAAAATAAATGTGTACCATACTCTACTGTACCAAATTTTACTGTTTAGTAGAAACCAGCCAAATGGGTACCAAAAAAGTGGTACAGGATGATATTTGGTGTTTTGGTATTTTTAAATAAATGTGTACCATACCGTACTGTACCAAATTGCACCACTTAGTAGAAACAAGCCAAATCAAAAAAGTAGTATGAGACCATATTTGGTATATTGGTACTTTTAAATAAATGCATATCATATCGTACTGTACCATTTAGTAGAAATGTAAGCCAAATACGATATTTTGTATATTGGTACTTTTGTAATAAATGCGTACTATACCATACTGTATTGGATCAAAGTGTATTGGTCAGTAGAAACAAGCCAAATGGGTACCAAAAAAAGTGGTTTGGTACAATGCTTGGCATTTTGGTACTAAACGCATTCCGTACTTTACTGTACCGAATTGTACCACGTAGTACAGTACGATGTTTGGTATCTTGGTACTTTTTAAATAAATACGTACCATACTTTACTGTATTGAATTCTACTGCGCAGTAGAAACAAGCAAAATGGGGACCAAAAAAATTGGTATGGTACAATATTTGGTATATTGTTACTTTTGGAATAAGTGCATACCATATTGTACTGTGCTGAATTGTACCGCACAGTAGAAACAAGCCGAATGCGTATTTTACTGTATCGAATTTTAGCGCTCAGTACAAATGAGCCAAATGGGTACCAACAAAAAGTGGTTTGGTATGATATTTGGTATTTTGGTACTTTGGTACTTTTAAATAAATGTGTACAGTACTTTACTGTTCCCAATTGTACCGCTCAGTATAAATGAGCCAAATGGGTACCAAAAAGTGGTTTGGTACGATATTTGGTATTTTGGTTCTTTTGAAATAAATGCGTACCATACTGTACTGTACCAAATTGTATCGATCAGTAGAAACAAGCCAAATGGGTTCCGAAAAAGAGGTACAAGCCACAAGGAACCATGTCTCTCTTATCATCTTGTCATATTAGTGGCAGTTGAGATGCTAAAAAAGAGACCCTTTGACATGCAACAGCCTGAAATCCTCAAGCCGTGCACAACCCCCCTGGTGCATCATCATCCGAACAAAGTGTGTCACAGTTACACAGAGATAATCCAATCTGAAATGGCCTGTGAGGTGTGATATATGACCTTTAAATCACTTTAAATAAGCCACGGAACTCCACTTGCGGAGGTAAGACTATAAGATTTGATCATATGCTTTCCCAAATAAGATCACCGCAGCTCTCTTTCATCCATCAAGGAAAAAAAAACATTAAATGGCCATTATAAACTTGGCCTAATGGCCTGAAAATCTGATCTGTGTCAAACCCACACAGGAATTCTAAGTAGCTCTCAGGCATGCCTGAAAAATATCAGATGGACAATGAATATAAGATGGAGGGATTTACATTCATGCCATAATTATCAGTTATGTTATTACATTAAAGACAGAATTATTGCACGATTTTATGGAGTACTTATTTCTGACTGGCCAATCACAACATTCCAAGGCATGTTATTCTCAGATAACAACCATTAAAAGTAATAACACAGGCTTATCTGGGTAAGAGACAAGAAGGAACAGCCAAACTCGAACCAGCATGATCCAAACAAAGATACTACATATAAAAGCTATTTAAAAGTGCTGCGTAGTATTAAAATGCTAATGGTCTAATCCGATTTAATGATCTATGCTAAGCTAAGCTAAAAAGTGCTCCCGCCAGACCCAGAGATCGGCTTAATTGATAAAAAAATGGTAAAACTCAACTGTTTAACACTAGGGGAGTTGTAAAATGAGAATTATTTCCCCCATAAATGTGTTCCTTTAAAACTTTCTTCCAGTATTTGTTCTCTACCTGTTACAGTATTTGTGCATCTGTGCTCCATTTGCAGCCTGTACACAAACTTTGAGACCAATTTCAGAAAGGATTTGTGTTGGGAATAGCAGAACATATACAATTAAAATATGTAGAGCTCGTTGACTGTGTCATATGTCAGACTAAAGCTTCATGTTCTGTTCTAGAAAAAATCTACCTTGTGTAAGGAAAAGTTTGCACTGCTGGAGGTCAGAATAAAACAGCTTAAGGACACAGTGATCAGCTCGTGAGCGTCTGCATCTCTATCAGTGGCAATAAAAGAGTGCATTCATTATAGTTAAATTGCAGCAGCGAGTGTCTAAGAGTGTTTCAGAATCCACATAATAGCCAGGCCTGCTACTGTGCAGAGTAAATTGAGAGAGCATGGCGTTCGCTACTACATTAGGCATAATTGCTGGCTCTTCAGAGAATCAACATTCACATCACTATCAAGAACTGTTATCTTCTCTTGTTTGATGCGGGAATGCAAATGGATGAAGCAGTTAGTCTCAAAATATCACTGTGTTTTTAGATCGATTTATTGAAAACATACAACTCAAGTTAAGTATATTTGTTAAGATGTGTAGTGAATTATCAACGCAGTTTCTCACGAGTAATAGAAGTAAGGTTATGGATCGGCCAGTCAAGGTTATTATAGTTAACGAAAACGAATGAAAAAAACTACAATTGAACAAACATATTCGTTAAGTAAAATAACAATAAAAACAAGAGTTTGTTAGAAACTAGAACTAACTGAAACTATTCTGTATATACAAAACTAACTTACTCTCAGGGCTGTTTATATTGCAGTTGATATTTAGCCGCACCATGTTGGTGTTTCGTAACATCAAATTTTTACGGGCTGGGACGTTAGCCCGAGGCTAAACCCCCAACCTGGAGGACATACACACATACACTACAGACGATTTAGCTTACCCAATTCCCCTAACGTAGACTAACCATGTTCCGTACACAACAATGTTCCGTACAGATACCTTTCAATGCCAATCTCTGAATAACAGCACAACAAAGACCCTCCTACCATACGTTTCTGAGGAAAATCAGTATGTTTGCTACGTCCACCTAATGCGCTTGAAAAAAAACAGTGGGCAAGCTAAAGGGGCGAGTGACGCTTGGGAGGGGAGACATTTAGAGCAACGGCAATATGCATTTGCATTTAAAGGTGCAGTATGTAAGTTTGACACCCAGTGGTTGAACTAGGTATTGCACTCCTGGATCAAAATAAACGCAAGCGCGGGTTGCCAGATTAAGTACAGGAGCGAGTTATTTCCAACTGTTGGTTTCCAACAAATGAGTTTTGGTTCTAACCAACACCTCAAATTAATATATTAGAAACGGCTTCTATTTCTTACAGATGGACAACAGAAACCTATGACAGTGATCACCTCAGGTACACCTTGTGTGCTTTATTCAGAGCTAAATGCTAACAATGTGAGTTTGAATAGATTATAAACCTTACCGTTTCATGAGTGAGTGCATATTCTGTGCTTCTGAATGGCTGTATTTACATTTCTGTCTTGTTTCGTCTGGTGCAAACAGCCAAACTGCTCATCACTGCGTATCTCGTCACAAAGCGTGTTGTTAGGACACACGGTTACAATGTAACCTGCTCACCTAATGCTTACGCTTGTAATATTTATATCATTTGCTAATTAATAACCTCATGTGGAACTGAATCTGTGTCATTTCGACGTCTGATACTGTCGGTCACGGACGCATGCTTTCAGAGTCTTTCTGAATGAATGAATAAATGAAATATGCTGTTTTCCATCAAGGCAACCCCGAGTGCTGAATTATAATATCTGCAAACATATTATGGTGTTATTATGCTTTAGAAGAGTCAAAAACGTACATACAGCACCTTTAATTTATGCATCACACAATATTGCAGTCTTTATGAAATGAATATATTGTTGTCACAAATTGTTAAATAAATGATCTTTTGTTGAATAAATGCTTTAAAATGGGGATATTTAAGCATCCACTGTGGGTGACGATGACCACAGCGCAACTCTCAGCCAGAGAGAGAGGCTGCAAACGCTGTTTGGATCATCTTTAGGCAGTGATGATGTTTATATTCATAAAAGGTCAGTCAAGTTAGTGTTAATTTGCATAAATTTATTGCTTTAATATTTGAAAATAACAAAATAAACATGATATTAAAATTAAATGATTGTAAATTTATATCATTTCAAACTTTCATAAAAAGTATAACACTAACTTCAAGTTAAACACAATAGTACTATATTCTGACATTGGTTTTTAATAAGACTTAAAACAATGTTCATTTTTGCTGGTGAACTGAAGTTATGCGCCCTGTACGGAACACGATTTAATCATGTGCGCAACAATGTTAGCACCGTTTGTCTGTACACATGCAAAGGTGGTACTTTTCCCCTCTTTTCTCAAAAACTACTGGTCTAAAAGACCAATAGGCACTGGGAGGAAACCCATGCAAACACGTGGAGAACATGCAAACTCCACACGGAAGCGCACAGCCGAGGCTCGAACCAGCAACCTTGCTGTGAGGCGACCGTGCTGCCCCAAAACGAACTGAAACTAGCTAAAATTATAGCAAAAACGTCCTTCAATTTCATCTTTGTAAATGTATTTAATACACACTGTAAGCCTTTTAGGTAAGTCAACTTGCTTTGCGATGCTAGTTTTACGTCAGGTGTTAGACCCATACAACACCTCAGAGTCTGTAATCCTGCTGCCATTGGCCAGATCAAGCCAGTCCTCCATCAGTCATCCTCGCTGCTGCTCCCATGACAAAAATAAAGGTTGGACATGACAGCAACATGGTGACAGCATTAAATAAGACCCGAGCAGACACTTGAAATAATTAATTTAACGCATTTGTGCCCAATAATGGGTGTTATTTCTGTATTAGTAATCGTGATCGAATTGTTCTTTTTAACTGGTGAACTAGTTCACCAAATTGAACTGAATCATTTGAAACGATTCACGTCTCAAGCTACTAACTTTTTACATGCCTGATCACCCCCTCTGACTCGAAATAAACCAATACACAAAGAGTTCAGACGCAAAAACCTCTAAGTAACCTGTGAGGAAATTCACTTTTATGGCAAAGAATAGGTCATTTTCATCGCTTTTAACATGACATACTTGAACATAAACATAAGGGGCAGAGAAAGATGCTCATAGTAGAGGTGTTTGCATCTGAACTCTTCATATACTGAGTTATTCAGTTATCAGAACAGTACACAGAGATCAGATGTAAAAAGCGGTGAACCAATAATACTGCGCAAGCCTAATTCAGTGAAGTAAAAACAAACAGTACATGACAGCCAGCTATGACTGAAGCAATCCTGAACAACCACTAAACTAAGAGCCTAAATGAGAGGGTCTGGCAAAAGGTAAGTTTATTTTATAAGTGGTAATGGAATTTAAATAAGTGAATCACGCTTCAGTTGGGTCGCAAAACGTAATTGTAGGACGTTTTTCAGATCATAGTGATGTTTTAACTGACTGAAATTATGATTGCTGACTACATATTGTTGATTTGTTGGGTCCAAACTTGGGAAGCTTGTCACAAAAGATCCAGTTTGCGTTAAAAATTCAAACTTCCCATCACTATTGAGTGCATCTAACCTCAGAAGCAGCCTTGCACATACAGTAGAAGTCAGAATTATCAGCCCCACTCTAAATTTCTTGTCTTTAATGAATATTTCCCAAATGATGTTTAACAGATTCAGGAAATTTTCACAGTATGTCTGATAATATTTTATCTTCAGGAGAAAGTCTTACTTGTTTTATTTCGGCTAGAATAAAAGCAGTTTTTAATTTGTTAAACACCATTTTAAGGACAATATTATTAGCCCCTTTAAGCTATATTTTTTCGATAGACTAGAGAACAAACCATCATTATACAATAACTTGCCTAATTACCCTAACCTGCCTAGTTAAACTAATTAACCTAGTTAAGCCTTTAAATGTCACTTTAAGCTGTATAGAAGAATATCAGTTATTAGAAATAAGTTAAAACTATTATGATTAGAAATGTGCTGGAAAAAATCTTCTCTCTGTTAAACAGAAATTGTGGGGGGGGGTAAACAGGGGGGCTAATAATTCTGACTTCAACTGTATATTTTACTTAGGGCTGCTATTTTGTGAGCTGTTGTATTTTAATTTGAGGATGGGTAGATGGTAGTGTTCCTGTATCAAACAAAATGTAGCTTATCTTTGGTGGAGTTTTAATATATAATATTTATTCTGATGATTTTGAATCTTGCACCTAACAAATATCCCCTATTTACAAAAAAACTAACTAAAACTAACACTGAAACTGACAAAAACTAAACTAAAAGTAAGCAATTTCTAAATATAGAAACTAATAAAACTAGTGAATCTGCCTCTAAATACTAATGAAAACTGACTGAATCAAAAAACAAAAAGTCAAAACGAAACTAAAACTAATGACACATCTCTAACTATTATAACCCTGTGACTCACAGAAATCTGCAGATTTTTTTTAGCAAGATGCAAGATGTATTTAATTAGATGTGTTCAATTCATTAGTTTGACAGATGCTGTTGAAGAGCTCTCCAAACACACTAATGTGATGAATTATGTTTAATAAATTAGATCATTAAAATAACATGATTAGTATTCAAGTTTTTAACTCTTCTAAAGCATAAAAACACCATAATATGTGTGCAGATATTTAAGAAACATCCCAAGTGAACATACTTGTTTAACTGGAAAACAATGCTGAAGTCAGGTATTCTGCTTTGAAAATGGTGTTTCCATGCCTGAACGCTGTCTTTGTTTAGGTAAATTTAACCTGCACAATGCCAGTTTAGCCAATTATAATTCAGCACTCCGGGTTGCCTTGTTGGAAAACATTGATTTCATTCATTCATTCAGAAAGACTCTGAAAGCATGCGCCCGTGACCAAAATGCTACCTCTGGTGGACAGTAGCAGACGTCGAAATGAGACAGATTCAGTTCCACATGAGGTTATTAATTAGCAAATGATATAAATATTACGAGCGTAAACATTAAGTGAGCAGGTTACATTGTAACCGCGTGTCCTAACAACATGCTTCGTGACGAGATACACAGTGATGAGCAGTTTGACTGTTTGCACCAAACGAAACACGACAGAAATGTAAATACACAGGGTTCCCGCGGGTCCTTAAAAAGTCTTAAATAAAAATCCGGGAAATTAAGGTCTTAAATTGTCTTAAATTTACCGTAAAGTTGCTGTAGGTATTACATTTTTTGCCGGTGTGCTTAATGCCGATAGGGAAGCACAGTGGTCCACCGTAAAACATCTAATAGTTGTTTAATTTAGTATGTGTGAAACAGGAGTGAAATGACAGTCTCCGTGATTTATTAGCTTATTACGGTAGGTCGGCTACAGATGCTGACGTCGGTCTGCGTCACCTGCGTGCTGCCATTAAGCCTAGCTGGCAGTAGGTGTTTATGTTCCTCTGTGTCGAGTTTCTTCACTGGTGTTTTGTTTTTTCTGAACGTTTCCTTAATGTACAAGTGGCTCAAATTCGCTCATTTTGAGGTGGGAACCGGCGGACGTGCAACAACTTTAATCATAAGGTAAACACAAAACAACATCCGGAGCTCCTTCACGGGACTCCACACTTGTAAACACTCGCTGCATCACGCTCGTGCAGCTCTCACCTTCGCCCACACTCGTCAGCGCTACCAAGTTGACCAATCACAGAGCTTGCGCTACGTGTACACGTACATTTTTTGAGAGGTGCGCATCAATGTCGCCGTATATATATACACACACTGAGAATACAGCAGGGATCAAGATGGCAGAATTTATCACTAAATCGAATTCCATTAGAAAAAGATGCAAGGAAAAGAGAAGGGAGTTGGTGGACCTAGACGATGAAATTGAGAAGATGAGAAGAGAGATGCCACATGTCTTGAGGAGAATTTGGGATGTTACAAAATAAAGGGTTTCTCTCATTAAAAGTCCTGTAACAACATTAGTGTTTTCTAGCAGTTATGTAGATTATTTGTCCACATTTTGGCTTGTGAAAGGCTGTTTTGAGGACTCATTATTGAGCGTGTTTTCAGTATTCTACTCTATATGGTTCCTTCATACAAGGCATTGTGTTGTTTAGTGTAATCCAGCTTATCTATGTTACGTTGGCTCTGTTCTACATCACAAAGGAACAAAAAAAAGTATTTTTGTTTAGTTTTTTTTTACTTACCGAGTTTACACATTGCACTTAATTGATACCAAATGGAAAACTTTCAAGTTTTGATTTCCATTGTAGGAGGCAGTAAATTGAGTAATCTATTCCAAAGAAATTATGACATTTTTGGGTCTTAAATTATATTTGTTGAGGTCTTATAAAGGTCTTAAAAAGCATTAAATTTTACTTTTAAAATGGTGCAAGAACCCTGATACAGCCTTTCAGAAGCACAGAATATGCACTCACTCACCAAACGGTAAGGTTTATAATCTATTTAACACGTTCACCCTCTTTAACATCTTTAAATGTAGATGCTGAATCACTCATATGTGTTTAGTTCTAAAGTTCAATCTCAAATGGTTTATTGTATTCTCCAGATCTGAGGTGAACTATCTGCTGCTGCTTTCAGCATATGGCAATAAATGTCCTGTAAAATGGCATTCAAACTCACATTGTTAGCACTGAATAAAGCACACAAGGTTTACCTGAGGTGATCACTGTCATAGTTTTCTGTTGTTCAGCTGTGAGATACAGAAGCCATTTCTAATATATCAATTCGAGGTGTTGGTTAGAACCAAAACTTCTTTTAATATGGAGAATATTCCCTCTATCGCGTGCCGTTGCTTTAATTTAGAACACAGTTTAAATCACTCGCTCCTGTACTCAATCTGGCAACCCGCGCTTGCGTTTATTTTGATCCAGGAGTGCAATACCTAGTTCAACCACTGGGTGTCAAACTTACATACTGCACCTTTAAATTAAACTGTGTTAAATATTATATTAAACATCATAATTAGTATTAAAAATCACTTCATAAAAGTGAACAATCACTGTTGTGCTGTACATAAGAATCTCTGTTTCTGTGTTTCATGTCAGTTCGCTGTGATCTCTGAGCACTTAGGTGTTATGATACCAATTGGATGTTATTTATTAGATCACGTGGTGGCTGTTTCTGCACTCGATTGATCACGTGTCGAAAACCTCATTATGTTTTTGCTATTGCAGACCTCCATGCTCACAAATCCACACTAATTAATGGTTTAAAGGGAGCCAACAGTCAGCAGACTGACACATCCACGCGCTCCGTATCTAATTTTACATCCATTTCGTGGTTTTCCTGAGGATGTGAAGTAAAGGACAGTCCATCAAGTCATTATCACCAATCTGTTCCCCACACAAACACACACACAGAGCGTCCAGTCATCAGGGCTGAAAACAGATCTGTCACACAGCGCTGCTCTAATCTCTCTGTGTGTATTTTCCGTAGGTCAAACCCACGCAGTTTAATAATAAACCGCTTTTATATTGCCCTCACAAAGCTAATGTGCTGTTTGTCTGGATTTCCTACTGGGCACATTTGTGTTACTGGAGAAAAACGGAAAAATTGTCAACAATGAAGCTCTAAAAATGTGTGTTTATGTTTTTGGTTTTCTTCCACTTGTTAGGCCAACTTGCACAAAGTTTAAAGGGATAGTTCACACAACAGTTTTAATTCTGTCATCATTTACTTCTCCTCGACCTGTTCAAAGCTGGTTTGAGTTTCTTTTGTTTTGTTCAACACAAAAGAAGATATTTTGAAAAATGTTGGAAAGCTGTAATCATTGACTTCCACAGTAGAAAAAAACATTTTTTTTTTATGTAAACACGTGCTCATGTCTCGCATTTTTAAGAAGCCGTGTCAAATTAAAAGAACAAATCATCAGTGAGTACTTTACATGGACACCAATATTTCAATTTTAGTATGATTAAAACAATACTCTGATTAAGAGTTGACCATGTCAACAGCAATTTAATTGGTTACCTCAATTAAACAGAAATCGAATTAATTATATAAAATTATATCTATTTTAGTCTCATTATTATACATCAATCTACCTATTTACCAGTACCAGGTTGGACTCTTTTGCCTTCAGAACTGCCTTAATCCTTCGTGGCATAGATTCAACAAGGTACTGGAAATATTCCTCAGAGATTTTGCTCCATATTGACATTATAGCATCACGCAGTTGCTGCAGATTTGTCTGCTGCACATTCATGATGCCAATCTCCCATTCCACCACATCCCAAAAGTGTTCTATTGGATTGAGATCTAGTGACTGTGGAGGCCATTTGAGTACAGTGAACTCATTGTCGCTCACTCACTGATTTGCGCTTTATGACATGGTGAGTTTTCCTGCTGGAAGTAGCCATCAGAAGATGGAGACACTGTGGTCATAAAGGGATGGACATGGTCAGCAACAATACTCAGGTAGGCTGTGGCGTTGACACGATGCTCAATTGGTACTAATGGGCTTAAAGTGTGCCAAGAAAATATCCCCCACACCATTACACCACCACCACCAAACTGAGCTGTTGATACAAGGCAGGATGGATCCATGCTTTCATGATGTTGAGGCCAAATTCTGACCCGACCACCTGAATGTGGCAGCAGAAATGGAGACTTATCAGACCAGGCAACGTTTCTCCAATCTTCTATTGTCCAGTTTTGGTGAGCCTGTGTGAATTGTAGCCTCAGTTTCCTGTTCTTAGCTGACAGGAGTGGCACCCGGTGTGGTCTTCTGCTGCTGTAGCCCATCCGCCTTAAGGTTGGACGCGTTGTGCGTTCAGAGATGCTCTTGTTGCCACGATCAAAGTCACTTAAATCCCCTTTCTTCCCTATTCTGATGCTCGCTTTGAACTGCAGCAGATCGTCTTGACCATGTCTACATGCCTAAATGCAGTGAGTTGATTAGAAATTTGCCTAATTGTGTACCTAATAAAGTGACCAGTGAGTGGTAAGTGCAGTACAGGCTTGTGAACACCTTAGACTATTATAATTTTGTATTCATCTTCACTACATTTTGCGACAGGACACACACACACACACCAGTTGTCAGGGGTTTTACCACAAGCAAATGAGAACGGCTTCAAGCAAGAGAGCACAGTTTTGGTGTGAGTGGGAAATGATGGCTATGTGAGAATTCTGCAAGAAATGGACATTATGAAGTGTCTTGATTTTTTTGTTGTGGGGGCATGAATGAATCGTTGATTGAAAATTCATTCAAAAAAGGCCTGTTGCTTAAGAATTTGTATCAGCCTTTTCTGTTTGCTTGCGTAGATCAAAATATAAAATGAAATGCCCAAAAACACAAATGATGCCATGACGAACACCAACTGTTGTTGCGTAAAACGCTGGAGGAAACTACCACTGAATGCTGACATAACGACGTTAATCAAATGATGTGCTATAACATGCAATACAGGATCATGAAAGAAACATTCAAAAAGCAAGTCATGTAAACACCTTAATCAGATTATTGTCTTATTCAGATTAAAGCAAATAACAAGATTACTGATGTTCAGGTAAATGTAGTCAGTGACAGTCCAAAAGCAGAAGAACTTAGGTCAAGCATTGTTTACAAGCCAATGCCCTTGTGCTATATGCTGCGATTTCAAGCATTCCAAGTGCTACATCTCACATTATAGATAGATAGATAGATAGATAGATAGATAGATAGATAGATAGATAGACAGACAGACAGACAGACAGACAGACAGACAGACAGACAGACAAACAGACTAGCAGACAGACAGACAGACAGACAGACAGACAGACAGACAGACAGACAGACAGACAGACAGACAGACAGACAGACAGACAGACAGACAGACAGATAGATAGATAGATAGATAGATAGATAGATAGATAGATAGATTGATTGATTGATTGATTTTTTTGAATAGCACCAGAATGAAAATTCAATAGGGTTTCAGCAGTGACCTTATTGTCCTGAAGCTCCTGAGAGGATCTACTTTTTTGTACCTAGTGTAAAATGGATTCTAAACAGCCAAAGTGATCACAGAAAATACGACAAGCACACAAGTATAGGATTAGCGTTGAGTTAAGCAGTTTTTTTAGGGAATTGAAAGTGGAAAAAAAGCAATGGCCACATGTCTGTATTATTATGAATTTCATAAGCAAACTTTACAGTGGCTTCATTTGTATTGGAGGATAAGTTTATGACAACCACAGATGGACTAACGCAATAGATTTGCTTGTGTCTCTAAAGTTATTAGTGCTTTATTTACCTCATAAGCTGATGGGAATAATTGTGAAGTTTACTAATAGACTGAAATGATATTACAGATCCAGAGGCTTTGGCTGCATATCCTCCAGTAATGAGATGATTAATGAATATAACCATGTGTTCTCTTCCTCTCCAGATACGCCGCCTCAGTGAAGGACGGATCGCAGTACTTTATCCTCCTCATCATCACGGATGGAGTGATTTCAGATATGGCCCAGACAAAGGAGTCCATTGTTAATGTGAGTGTCCGGGCTACTACTTTAGCTCAATAGCAATGTAAATGGATTAACTTCATAGTCAATAGCTTTGTTCCCGTCCACCTGTTTCTGGCCCAATCCCATTTCTATTTTTAACGCCTACTTAAAATCCATTTAGAAGTACCAACATCAGCATAAAATGCACCATCTTATTATAATGTGCTGTTCACAATTGTTTTTAAGGTATTCTCAAAGCCATGTTTTCTAAAGTGTTTAGTTTAGTCTAGGGTTAGCAACATTAACTGTGAAAGACAATCCATATTGTGGATAGCACCCCAAACACCGTCAAATTATTAAAAAAAGACAAAACAGCCAAACTGAACCACATACTGAACCGTGACAAGAGTTATTTTTAAAAACCTTTATGAACCATTCATCCCTAGTTATTATATGTTGTCGCTAGCGCATGTCATCTGCAGTAGTCATTCCAGAAAACACAAGAACGTTTAAGATTACTCACTCACCAAACTGTTTTGTGCTGTATTTGGACTTCAGAAAGCGTTGCTCATCTTCAGCTCGAAAGCGCATGATCCTTCAGGTTTCCTCAAGTTAGGTCTGGTGTACGTCATGTTGCAAGAATTCTCATATTCAGGAATGTAACCACAAGAAAACAACGTCAGCGTTGTAGCTGAAGTGTTGTGAAAAGCTGACATCTGGCCTATTCTTACAGATTGGTCTATTCTGTCAACGTACAGTATGTTACCTCCTCTCGGGCATTCTGTCTGCATGAGGAAACATCCAATTCTCCAAAACTGTTTGCCAAGCTCACGATTACATTACATATTTGGAATCACCAATAAAATTAAACAACAGCTGACTCATAAGTTTCATTTCTAAACATCTGAATCAAACAAAATCGCACTCAAAGTGAACGAGATCACGTCACCAACCTCATTTATGGCCGTGTTAAACATTATAATCCTCTTGATAATGATCGTCTTATCCCACTGCTCATCTGAAGTAAACCACAACTTGGTCTTGATGGTGAATATCCTCCAGAAATGACAGCGACTCTTTGTTTGCAAGTTTGTGGGTGTTTGAGTAGTTGCTGCTGTCATGTGATATGTGTTTGACAGGATGGACTGGATCATGCGTTAATTTTATACAAATTAGAAAACCAGAAAACTTTTGTTTTCAAGTGTAGTTGGTTCATTTAAAAGCTCAGATTTTAAGCATTACGTGGATATTTTTCTTATGTCTGTAAAGCAAGTTTTCACTGAGATTCCAGTGTGTTTGTTGACCACAAAAACTGTCCTAAAAGCACACATCTGGTCTAAGCTTCTCCCCTGGAGAAACGTCTGTCTATAGCGATCGATGATTGGCTCCTGTACGAGTAGGCGGGGCTTTATTCACCATATTGACCGTTACACTTTTACATATTCAAAACTATACAAGTGACACGTCTTGTGTATTCGATAGTCTTTGGTTATTTCCAGATAACAACCACTAAATAACGCAGGCTCATCTGAGAACTTCGAATCAACCTTGACTGTCAATGAATACGTTCAATTCCATATACTTATATTCACATTCATGTATATCTGCTTGTCTGTCACCCAGCTGTTTTTGACAGTTTGAAGCCATCTTATGATTGTATTAATATATAGGGTACTGTATGCTCCATTCAACCAGTTTTTATTATTTTACGTTTTTTACTGTTTGGCGCCATCTAGTGTCTGAATAATGCGCAGGTTAGTGTATACTCCATCAGCTGTTTTAGTTTCTGTCAGTTTTGTGTTTTTGACTGTTTAGCGCCATCTAGTGACTAAATACTGTGCAGGTTAGTGTATGCTCCATCAGCTGGTTAGTTTCTGTCAGCTTTGTATTTGTGACTGTTTGTCTCCATCTAGTGTCTGAATAATGTGCAGGTTA
>CAIGQZ010032134.1:22347-36975 GCA_903798205.1 Danio tinwini | reverse complement strand
TAGTCATGTGACCTGTTTGTTTCGAATCCCCTTAATCACATGACCTGATTGTTTTTTTATCACCTTAGTCGCATGACCTGGTTGTTTTTAATCACCTTAGTCACGTGACCTGTGTGTTTCAAATCACCTTAATCATGTGACCTTGTTGTTTCGAATCACCTTAGTCACGTGACCTGGGTGTTTCAGATCACCTTAGTCATGTGACCTGGGTGTTTCGGATCATGCTTCGGCGCAGCGTTTCAAAGCAGTTGCGCTTCGAGATCTCGACACTGTGTCAAAATGTCAGTTTCATGTCAGGGATGCTACTAAAAACATTTATGCTAAAAAATAAATATAAAGTTATACTATATAATATAATGAGAAAGTAAAATTCTACAATTAGTTCTCCTTAAAATGAACATTTGGTTATTAGTGACTCACTCTCATAGCTTTCCAAATCCCAGAATCCTATATTCATCTTCAGAACATAAATGAAGATATATTAAATAAAATAGACAGCAACAGTCCAGAGAGGCTCAAAGAGCTGAAAAATAGCCGAAAACATAAGTCAAAACATCCCATGTGACTTCAGTGGTTCAGCTGTAAACATATGAAGCTCCAAGAGCTTTGAGCATCTCAGGACTGTTGCTTTCTATTGAAGATGAGGGAGCTTTCAGATTCAATCTAAGATATCTCAGTTTGTGTTCAGAAGATAAATGAAGGTATCAGGGGATTACACCATCATAATAGTGAGAATTTTCATTTTTGGGTGAACTAACCCTTTAAAATGTTGGTTCACTGGGAAAAAATCTTTATTCCCTTACCCTTAATTTGTTCCGAGGCTTACTGAAGAAACATCATGTACCTCTTTACAGTATATACTAAGATAAAAACTCACAATGACCCATCCTTCAAGACCAATGTCACTGTTTTGTATTCTTAATTAAATAAGACCTATATTTCTTAAACAAGTTTAGATTTGTGTATTGTTCTACAGAGGTATCAGTCTGTGTTATTTCATTCTGTTTTCCTTTGTTTTGCAGTTTGTTCCATTCAGGGACTACATCGATCGCACCGGAAATCACATCCTCAGCATGGCCCGTCTGGCCAAAGACGTTCTGGCTGAGATCCCAGACCAGTTCCTATCCTACATGAGAACCAGAGGCATCAAGCCGTCCCCTGCTCCTCCTCCATACACACCTCCAGGACACCCGCTGCAAACTCAGATCTGAAACGGGCCCAGCGGCGAGCCTTGCAGTACACCAGTATCTCTTTCTCAAATCACTCAGCGAGGTGAAGGTTTCCTCAGCTCTTTCTGTCCTTTTTCTCTTTGCACTACGGGGGCTGTAGTCGGACACCACGGTTTGGCAGGATTCTGAGGACAGGTTTACTTCCATTACAGGCGTTCTCTGTCAGGATGTCTCTCAGTTTCTCTCTCTCTGTCTCTCAATGCCTGGCTAGCTTGTGTCTGAGGGCCGCGTTACTGAATGATCGTCGAGTCCATGAAAGTAAGGAATCTGACGACGTTGCGCCCGGTGTCAGAACAGCAGAGCAGCTTCCTCTTCCTCAGACAGGGAAAAGGCTAACAAATCACCAGTCGCTAACAAGACTTGTAAATAACCTTCTTCCGTCGTTTCTTATCTCTTCCTCCTCTTTCTTCTCTGAACTCTCACTCAATGTTTACATGTTATGGATTTTCTTACTGGTGGAGCAAACTTTTTATAAGCGTATTTCATCGACATGAACTTTGCCGTACAAATCCTCGCAGCGTGTTAACTTTGCCATGCCCGTCAGGTGGCAGTGGCTGGCGTCGTTGCAGAAAACCACATTTCTTGCATGGAAATGGTGTGCCCAGGCATGCGATGCATGTTGTGCGATGTTCATGTTCTTTGGCCTTTTCTTGTGCTTTCATTCATTTTCTCTTTCTCTCTCCTTTTTTATTATTATTATTATTGTTATTGTTATTGTTTTGCCCTGGCACAAGCACATTGGGCACTTCATTGTGTACAAAAAGAATCGAACTCGACGTGCTTCATTACATTTAAATTAGAGCAGCTGCTCTCAAATAAGAGCCCAGTGGTCAAAAACACAGATGCCATTATTATTTCATGTCTTAAAACATCGAATGGATGCTTTGTCGTCGTTTTTGTTCTGGTGATGCTGTGTGTGCCATTCATCATATTTACTCATTACCAGGTAGAGTTGCCCAAAGATAGTGTCAAAAAAAGCACAAACGGAACCATCCTTCTTGGATTTCGCTGTGAATATCAAGAGCGTTGATTTAAGATGAATTATATGTGTAACTTGTGTGACCCTGGATCCCAAAATCAGTCTTGAGTTGCACAGATAGAAGCAAGAAGGTCCTGTGTGGAGTTTACATGTTCTGCCCGTGTTGGCGTGGGTTTCCTCTGGGTTCTCCACTTCCCCTCACAGTCCAAACACATGCCCTATAGATCAGTTGGATGAACTAAATTGGCCGTAGTGTACACTGTAAAAACTAATAAGTTAAGGCAACTCAAACCATTTGAGGAAACCGATTGCAAAGTTAGTTCAAAAACTAATCCTAATACTCCATTTGAGTTAACGAAGCAGTTTGAGCACAGTAAAACCCAATAAATGAAGATAACTCAAACCAACTGAGTACTGAAAACCCCAATAAGTTAAGGCAACTCAAACCGCTTGAGTTAAAAACTAATCTATATGAGTACTGTGAACTTACTCCATTTAAGTTGAAGTAACGAGGTATTTCATTAACTCATTACCTTCAACACTGAGTTCAAAACTCTTTTCAAATGAGTAGAGTTAACTTTCAGTCAATTTTGAGTTACCTGCACTCGTTATGGTGGCTTGAGAAAGCTACCATTCTGATATTCTGCATAAACTTATTATTCTTCTTCCGTCTTCTTCTTCTTTAGTCTTCTGAGACTAAGTCCATCTCCTCCTAAGCCTTTCAAGCTACATCCTTAAATTTGTCAGACCTTCAAACTGGTCTGACTCGGGTTGCTATATCTTTTCTAACTGATCCAACTTTTGGTTTTCCGAAAAACGACCCAGAAAATTCCCAAAAGTCCCATTGACTTAACATTGGGTCAAACTTTGTGAGCTCATAGCTCTGCATCAGACTGTCCTACAGACTTCTAACTGGGCTCTTTTAACTCAGTCTAGCCAGCAGCCAATAACTGATGACTTTATAACGTACTAGCCACTCCCTAGCAACCACTTACAGCACCCTAGCAACTGTCCCATAGACTTCCATTGAAAAAGACTGTCATTGACTCAACATTGAATCAACCTTTGTGAGCTCATAACTCTGCATAAGACTGTCATACAGAGTCTAGCCAGCAGCCAACCACTTATGACCTTTAAACCTACTAGTCACTCCTTATCAACCAATTTCAGCACCCTAGCAACTGTCCCAGACTGTGACTACATATTCTAACACATGCTAATAGTTTTACCATCCTACTGACATGCTTATCTTTCTAGAAACATGCTAGCAATACGCTAGTGACATGCTAGTCATGCTAGCATATGTTATATGCTAACAGAATGCTAATTTATGCTAGAAACAAGCTGATTCATGTTAGAATCATGCTAGCATGAATTAGAATCGTGCTAGTACATTCTAATTTATGCTAGAATCATGCTAACATGCTAATTCATGCTAGAAACATGCTAATTCATGCTAACAACATGCTAATCCATGCTAAAACTGTGCTAACACCATGCTAATTCATAATAGAATTGTGCTAACTACATGCTCGAATTATGCTAATAACATGCTAGAATCATACTAACAACATCCTAATTCATGCTAGAATCATGCTAACAACTTGTTAATCCATGCTAGAATCATGCTAATCCATGCTAGAATCATGCTATTAACATGCTAGAATCATGTTAACAACATGCTAATTCATGCTAGAATCATGCTAATCCATGCTAGAATCATGCTAACAACATGCTAATCCATGCTAGAATCATGCTAACATGGTAATTCATGCTAGAAACATACTAATAACATGCTAATTTGTGTTAGAAACATGCTAATTCATGCTAGAATCATGGTAGTATCATGCTAATACAAACCTCAGACACAGGGATCAACTTTAAAGCTTTTTACTGGCTTGTTTCACTCCTTAAAGTGGTTGCATTGTTGACTGCAGGGATCTTAAACAATCTTTCAGCCAACTTGAAACTTTTTTTAACTAAATAAACTACTTCTAACAGGCTTTCTCAAGCCACTATAAAGTTTGTCCTCAAACTTTAATATCCAGTTTCATTTGATAACGTTAATTGTTGGGTGTGTGCGTGTGTGTGAATGTGAGTGCATGGGTGTTTCCCAGTACTGGGTTGCTGCCGGAAGAGCGTCCGCTGCGTAAAACATATGCTGGAATAGTTGGGGGTTTATTCTGCTGTGGTGACTTCTGAAATGGAGACTAAGCCGAAGGAAAATGACTCAAAAATCATTAGGAAATTAAGTAAAGATAATGTTCCTTGAAGACATTTTGTACATTTCTTTCTGTAAATCTATCAAATCTTCATTTTAGATTAGTAATATCGATGGCCAAAAAAGAGTTTGAGCAACTTTAAAGGTGATTTTCTCTGTATTTACATTTTTTTAAACCCTCAGATTTCAGAATTGTGCTGCATCTCAACCAAATATTACCCTATCCTAACAGGAAGCATATCTATTCAGCTTGTATTCAATATATTTGCAGAAATGTGGAACTTACGACTGGTTTTGAGATCCAGGATCCAGGGTATAATGTTTCTTAGTAATAGTTTTGATTCCCATTATTTTAGAAATGTGCTGCTAGTATCAGGAAAGTCTTCAAAAATACATATTTTTATTTCCTTTCCCAAATAGTCACAAAATTGTAACAGCGCAGGCACTAGTAGCTGTCTGTGGTGTTTTGTGTCTAGCAAATGGAGGATGAATTGAATCATACTGATTCCTGGTTCATCGCGATTCATTTAATTTTTGTTTTTCATAATTAGTACCATTGTGAAGTACCATGACGAAGTGTTTTTGTTCTGAAACATTCACGCATAGCAAAATGTGAAATCTTCTACTATGTAGCAACTCATTCATTTCATCACACACTTGTGTTGTGAACTATTTTGGGTAACAGCCTCATAAAGGGGAACATTCTGGGTATTTTTGGAGTCCTGGATGGTGTTTCCACTCGTGCTGCCTTATCACACATACAACCTTCATGACACATGAACAAACATTTAGACAAGTTTACCCAACAAAAGTGGGAAGAATTTTGCTCATAGTTCCACTAACGATAACTAGATCCAGAACTGGAAAATCTGATTTCATCAACTAATTCTAGTGCAGTGTTTCCCAAACATGTTCCCGAAGGCACACCAACTGTACACATTTTCAACCTTATCCTAGGCAAGGCGAGTATTTATACAGTACATTTCATACACAGTGGTAATTTAAAGTGCTTTACATAAACAAGAGTACAATTAAAAGAATTAAACATGATTAAAACAGATAAAAATGTGTTAAAACAGGTTATAAAAGAATGAAAAAGAAGAGAAAGACACAATAGTGCTATCTGTCGGACGTTGCGCAGTGCTCATTCAGTAAAGGCACGGCTAAACAGATGTGTTTTCAGTCTTGATTTAAATGTGTCTAATGTTGGAGCACATCTGATCATTTCTGGAAGCTGATTCCAGCAGCAGGGGGCGCTGTTAGTAGCTGAAGGCTGATTCACCCTGCTTTGACTGAATTCTTGGAGTTTCTAGTTTATATGATCCTAGAGATCTGAGTGATCTGTTAGGTTTGTATTCAGTGAGCATATCTGTAATGTATTGAGCTCCTAGGCCATTTAGTGATTTATAGACCAGTAATAATACTTTAAAATTTATTCTGAATGTAACTGGGAGCCAGTGTAAAGACCTGAGGACAGGTGTAATGTGCTCTGATTCCTGGTTCTGGTCAGAATCCTGGCCGCAGTGTTCTGGATGAGCTGCAACTGTCTGATTGTGTTTTTGGGAAGGCCCATGAGGGGTCAATTACAGTAATCCACCCTGCTGCTGATGAAAGCATGAACAAGTTTCTCCAAGTCTTCACTGGAAACAAAGCATCCTAATCAATCACACCTAAATCAAGTCATCAGAACATTAGAGGAGACTCCAAAACCTGAAGTTAATGGGTCAGATAAGGGAGACTTCCAAAATATGCACTGTTGGTGTGCCTCCAGGAACAGGGTTGGGAAACACTGAACTAGAATTAGTTCTGAAATGATCAGTTCAGACTTTTCTACTCCCAGTTCAAATAGATCTCCTTGTAATCAAGAGATATTACCCTTAGGTCTAAGTCTGATGGGGATAAAAGACTGGATGCGTTATTATAACATTTGTGTGTTATAAATGAGCTATATCACACGAGTAGCAGTGCAATATGGCTGTATATCGACACTGGTGGGAGGCGTGCATGCCTTAGTGTCCCACCAGTGCCGATATACAGCCATATCGCACTGCTACGAATGTAATATTGCGTTTATACAACAGTTTAATGGCATAATCATGTATATACAAAGAAAATCTAACACAGAGTGTCTAAAAATCATTTTGTAAGAGGAACTACTTTTTTCCCGCCGTTCATTCACATCTGCAGCTGACGTCAGCACAGCAGAAGCTGTTACTAATTCACCATCATCACTGTAGGGCTAGTGTTGAATGATTCTCTAGCGTAATGTCTAAAGTAATGACAAAACAGCTGATTTTGCTCACATTTTAAGATTTTAAGGCGGTACGGCATGAAATGTCATCAGTCTACAGAGATTTCCCAGTGTTTCTCTGTTGCAATAGGGAGATCACAATAATTAACCCTGAAAATGCCAAAGCAAAGCAAACACTGGCAGATTACTGTGGTATAAATACAGCACTACAATATACAATTGATAGAGATCAACTTAGAATGTCCCTTACCTGTTTAATAATGGTTTAATCAGCTGTAGTTTGACATTTACGCTGAGTTTTTCTCCTCTATGGACTTATTATGCGGTCTCTGGGAACATCAACCGTCTATGCTGGTCTAGATCTGATACGCGGCCGGACGGAAGTGCGATATGCACATTAATATCCTCCCCTAAGGACTTATTATGCAGTCATCTTGTGGCGCAACCATCGTCGCTCTGCTCAGTATGACAGAATAATGGCCACCAATGCACTGAATCCCCAAAATGATAAATATTTATAGGCACTATCCTAATAAATAAACTGCATAGCTGCAATCTAAACGACTACATTCTCTACTAAAAAAAGCCTCAAAAGTACATTATGTTGCCCAACAGCTGCAATATTTGTCAAGCTATAGTGAGTTTATTGATCTGCTGTCACTCTATGTGGGCGGAGTAATACAGAAGGGTGAGGAGGCTGTACAAGTGCTGATATTGCAGAATATTGCACGGCTATCAGCCAATCACATTCGAGAACCAGACAGAACTGTTGTATAAGTGACAATATAATAACATAATATTGCAAATACGCTATTTCAAACAACACAATATTTATTTCTTAGGATATTTTATGTATTCTAATTTTTAACAATTGTAACAATGTTGACAATTACTAATAGGCATTGTAATCTGAATGTGAAAACATTTTAAACAAACATAATAATAGTAATAAGAAATGTTAACAAAAAGTGCAAGTTAACAGCGCTAGAAAAAAAAACGTATTAAACTAAGTCATTTTTTCATGTCATCTGGTTTCAGCTCTTAGGTACCCACATGAAGATATACTATATTCATTTTTATACAACATTTCTGTTGGTTTTTGAATCTGATTGGCTGATAGCCGTGAGATATTCTGCAAATAACAGCACTAAAGCCGAAGTCACACTAGAGTTTAAAAAAGCAAGCGATTGCTCCATGTTTTAAATTTCTGTTCAGAGAGGTCATGTTTTGATCCTGGATTGGTCTTACGCAGTCAAGTGATGCGATTTCGCAGGTCAGATTTCACCAAGCTTGAACTTTGCACCGCAGCAACCTGCGAAACTCCTACGCATGACCCTGCGTTTCCGGTCTGACGCATTCGCGTGCGTATGAATGGAAGTCTATGGGGAGAAAAGCCCAGTGTGACCGGGCTTAATACAACTTCTTTGCCTTTGTGTATTACTCCACCCACATACAGCAACAAGCAGAGGACACTCTACAGTTTGAAAAATATTGCAGCTGTTGGACAACATAATGTACTTTTGAGGCTTTTTAGTGGAGAATGTAGTTGTTTAGATTGCAGCTATGCAGTTTATTTATAAGGACAGTGCCTATTTTAAATATTCATAATGTCTGAGAGAGGTGATTATTAGCCTTTAATTGAGCAGGGCAAAGACATTGTCCATCCACAAGATGGTGACAGACTGCATAATAAGCCCCCAGAAGATAAAGCAGCATAATTCCTAACTACAGCTGATCAAATCATTATTAATCAGGTAAGTGACACTCTAAGTCGATCTCTCTCTTTTGTATATTGTAGTGCTGTATTTATACCATAGTAATTGTATTGTATTGAGTGTGAGGTGGGACTAAGATATCAGAAATGTGTGTATTTTTGTTGGCAGAAAGAACAAATGCCTGCATGTTAAGTCCTTTCTCCTAATCACAAACACAACAGTAATCTGCTAGTGTTTGCTTTGGCTTTTTTCAGGGTTAATTATCTCCTAATCACAACAGAGAAATGCTGGGAAATCTCTGTAGACTGATGGCATTTCCTGCTGTTCAGCCTTATAATCTTAAAATGTGAGCAAAATCAGCTGTTTTATCATCACGTTAGACATTACGCTAGAGAATCATTCAAACACTAGCTCTAAAGTAAGGTTGGTGAATTAGTAACAGCTTCTGCTGTTCTGACGTCAGCTGCAGATGTAAATGAATGGCGGAAGAGAGTAGTTCCTCTTACAAAAGGGTTTTTAGACACTGCCCGTTTGATTTTCTTTTTTATATACATGATTATGCTGTCGAACTGTTGTATAAACGCAATATCACACTCGTAGCAGTGCAATATGGCTGTATATCCTCACTGGTGGGACACTAAGGCACATAAAAAAACCGATATAAAGCCACATCACACTTCTACTCGTGTGATATTGCCCATACTACAGTATAGTAATTCTAACACTGATACCTACAACATAAATTCGATAAGATGACAAAGGCTAAATATAATATGTAGCTGATATTGTTTATTTATGTACAAGCGATATACAGTAAAAAAAAAAACTGAGGTCAAGTCTATGTGTTGTGGAATAAGTGAATAAATAAGACACACAAGTAGGCACAATTTTTATGTCTACAAACCTACTCTCCAGCACTTTGGTCGCATGAACTGCTCAGTGTGTGTGTGTGTGTGTTGAAGAAAGCTGTTATGTGTGGAAAAAGCAGCACTTGACCTGGAGGCTCGGCTGATGATAGTATCTCTCTTCGGGGAATGTTGGCTGTCCACATTTCTCACTCGCCCTCAGATATGTTCCTCTCTGCATCGCTGGTGCCACGGCAAATGCCATTCACCTGTGTGTGTGTGTGTGTGTGTGTGAGCGCGCGCATGTGTGTGTGGTTTGTGACTCGACTCACATGAAATTTGTTTACTGAAGATATCCAAATATATATATATACATATATTGTATGCTCTTCATATCTAAATATAACGTGCACTATGTTTGCATGTACAGTTTTACAGGAGATTCACTATAGCTCTTTTGTTATTCGGAGTGTTTTGAAGATGATGAAGAAAAAAAACATAACGAACAGGAAAATAACTGTACAAATGGCCTTAATCTCTCACTGAATTCTTGGAATTGTGCGATGCCTTCAGATACGAATTGTTATATATTTTGTGTCGGTTGTACAATTGCTTTCTAGTGTGTTTTCTTTTCACTCATGTATGAAAAATAAACTATATTGTAATTTTTTTTTTGGGGGGGGGGGGGGGGGTCAGTGATTAATCAGAGAAAGCATGATTTTGAAAGTTCTGATTGTCTAGTAAATCCATATGATGATGAAATTATTATTTCTGTATCGAGTACTAATTTTGGAATAAACATTCGTATTATATACAAACTGCTGTGTGGGTCTGGAATGATTTTCAAAGTGATTATGGTGTGTGTGTGTGTGTGTGTGTGTGTGTGTGTGTGTTCACAAAGTCAGATTTCGGTTGTTATTTAGTCAACCCAGGCTCAGTCTGAAAACGTACCGCTATATACATTTCTGGAGAGCAAAAAAAAAACAAAACATGCAGGGTCTCACACAATTAATTCACGGTTTCCCAACACAGATCGATTAAGTTAACGTAATTGTTTACAAATTTAAGTGGACTGAACATAAACAATGAAGTTGTCCTAAAAAAAGCTTAATGCTGCGATCACACGAGACGCAGAAAGAAGCGTCAAGCGTGAGTGATTTACATGTTGTCAATGCAAACGCATGAATAGACATCCTGCTGCACGAGACACGTGAATGGCGTGGCTCGAATTGAGCGTTTTGCACGTTTGACGCGTTTAACACGCTAATCGTTCAAGTTCAAAAATATATACTTCTGCGGACATTCGCGCTGCGTTAACCAATCAGGAGCTTGCTCTTGTGGGGGCGTGATTGTGACTGTCGTTGGTGTCCCCGGGGGAAATCCTCCAGCCGACACCGACAACAGTTCATTAAACTGGGCTCGGCTCAGTCAGAAGCACTGCTGAAAGCCTCCATCATCCAGGTTCAGTTTCTGGAGTTTATGAGCTCACAGAGCTGGGTGCACCTCTCTGAAAGGATCTAGTGGACTCAGACACAGCTCCAAACGTATCGACGCTGTTTTTCAGCCTTCATAATGCACATAAACACAGTTATTTAATAAACTCCATATTAGCCATTTAGCAACGAAGCTAAAGTCACCGGGCAGACATAAGCCCTGCCCATCACACGAATCCACGTCTGTTCTGAAGTGAATTTGACGTGCGAATGAAGTGGAATTGACACGCGAATGAAGCAGTTTTGACACGCGAATGAAGAGGATTTGATGTGCGAATGAAGCGGTTTTGACGTGCGAATGAAGCGGAGTTCGACGTGCGAATAAAGCGAGTAAACTCAAATGCGCGAATAGCATGATTTGCCCTCACGTTCTGCGTCTGGTGTGAACACAGCTTAAGAATTGTGTTGTTGCAACTCATTATAAACAAGTAACAAACAACAACAGTCATTAAGTGTCTTAAAAAAAAGCTGCTTCCTAAAGATTTTAAAGAGCCCCTATTATGCATTATAAAAGGCTATGTTTTGGTTTTGGGGGTCTCCAACAACAGGCCGATCTGCATGCAAGAAACACTTTGATTGTCTGAAAATATGCATTTATTTTCACCTAATTATCCCAGCGACTCTCATATGATTCATTCAGCGATTCATTTGTTACTAAACCCCTCCTTTGTGTGAGGCTAATCTGCACTGATTGGTCTGATGACCCAGTCTGTTGTGATTGGTCGACTGGGTTCAGCGCATGACAACGAGAAACGCCCACCATGGCTATAAAATAGCAAAGAATGTGAGAGCCCAGTGCAGTAAAGCAGTTAAACACCAGCAGACTGGGGGGTTGGGGGGGTGCAATTGTGGCGCAATTGTGCCAAAACTATTTGATCCTTAATCCTTATCAAAAGTTTCAAATAATATTTCAGACAAAATAGAAAATAATATTTGGATTAAAATACTTCCTATATAAATGTGATATACTTGATTATAACTATTCCTAACCCTGTTAAAACTGACACTTAAACAAATAATCTGAATGTTCACGTTTTTTGGAACTGAGATGTTTATTAATCCTTCTATCAAGATCCATTTTTATACAATATACATGTTTTTATACATTTATTATGTATCATATTAATACATCAGGCCTTTTGGTAACTTTTTTTTGCTCAAAACGAATTCAATTTAGTTACAAAAAAAGTTTGCCCATAATATTTTGATAAAATAAAACATTTCAGGCAGTTTGTCTCTTCATTTTTTTTACACTGAACATTTTACAGTCTTTTTTATTCGACTTTGTGAGAGGTGTAATAGCAGTTTTAGTCAATTGTTATGCAAAGACAGACCTTACACCTCTCGCAGTATTCATGTGAGAAGTGATTACATTTTTAAGTTCTTTTGCCCTTGACTCTCATATCTATCAATTTTATTTGGACTAATGTACAGGAGCAAGGCATGTCAAGGTGCTATAATCATTTAGTGAGGAAAATTAAATTGAAAAGAAATTTGGGGTGGGATTAGATGTAATTCTTTCTGACTTAACATGTTTAGTGTAGTTATACTTGTGCTACTTCATACGTTGTGTTTAGAACATCGACATGTTGATGAGGAAAAATGGGGGGGTGGGGGTGTTAAAAACTTGTATCCGCATACCACTCAGTAAATGTGCAGTTGCGCTCCTGCCCGTGATCCCCTGTGCTTCGCTAATGTCTGAATGGAAAGGCACGTTCACGTTTTACCCGGATCCAGCACTTCATATTTAGTGATGTACCATATTGACGTCAATGCGCTCAAGCAAAAGATCTGAACCCAATACGATTCATTTATTCGACTCTGAGTCGACTATTTTGTTAACAAGGCAATAGTTGTAAACAGGGTGCACTTTCAGATTTAAATCTCAGCTGGATGTTTTCATTCACTTAGTGCTGTGCTACACTGCATGTAAGGGCATTTTCAAAAACCCATAATAGGGGCTCTTTAAAGGGGTCCTATTATGCCCCTTTTTACATGATGTAAGTCTCTGATGTCGCTAAAGAATATATGTGTAGTTTCAGCTCAAAATACCACACACATAATGTTGTCTAACTCTAGGCTTTGATTCAAACTGTGGCGTTTTGGTGACTGTCGCTTTAAATGCAAATGAGATTGTGCTTTTTTGAAAACAAGGCAGAGCTACAAATGCCTGTGTGTCAGCATAGTGGCAGATTCAAAAACAATATGCTAATGAGGGAGAGATGGTCACTAGTGGGCGGGGCTTTCCCCCTCTGATGACGTCATACAAAGGGAGAAAGTCAATCAAAGTGTTTCTGCAGACTGTTTATATCAAGTGTGACTAAAAAATACAATTAATAACTTTTTATCATTATAAGCTGGGGATATTCACACACTGCTGCCACACAAACTGTGTTTAAACCCCTTATAAAAGTTGCATAGTAGGTCCCCTTTAAGTACATCCGATGGGGTTCATGTTCCTTTAGTCCCTCTCGTTCTCAGCCTAAAAAGCCATTAGGAATAATCACTGTTTTCCATATTGCTGACACTAATTGCAGAAGGAGCACATTTGCTGCTTGGTAAACCCCAATTATATCAGGCTGCTGAGGCGCATGGTCCTGGAGAAGATTCAGGGTCACCAAGAACCAAGTAAACTTTTGTCTTCACACTTTAGATAATCAGCCTTCTTCCAATAGCCCTCGCGTCCTGATGTTTGAGACTCTTACACTAGTGTCTCAAAGCCTCAAACGCAGAAATTTACAGCTTGCTGTTAATGTGTAAAGTGTGAGCCACCCGTCATCACATTATTTCACGACTCGCAGTGGCCTTTACGTCTATTTCTACATCCTGACAGAGCAGCCAATTAGTTTCATCTGTGTGCTTAATGTTTGCGTGGACTGCTGGAACAGAGTGGGCAGCTTTCCAGTATCGCCTCTGCGGGTTTAATTGGCTTTAGAAACTGTCATCAGCATTGAAGTAAATGAACTTTTTTAAATGTTTGCATGAGAATAATGATCTTTCTGCTGTACTTTTATGAAGCACGTAGCAACACTTTACTGTCAGCTTAATGGAATGCAGAAGTAAACCTCTATCAACAGATGAATGATGAACATAAGCATAAACATAATAGAGCTGATAGTGTGCTTCTGTTTACTAATTGATGCATTTAGATGAAGAAATACTGGTCACGTGTAATACAACTGTCATAACAACACATCTTATTTGGTCACTGATGTTGATTGGAGTTTAATGTTTTTTTGAGCAATTTACTGTTGCTATGGTTACCCCCAATGATAAAACGATAAAGGAACATCACTGTTTTAACATTGTTGAATCTATTCAGCTGATCTCCTGGTCTGAAAGGAGCACTTTTAGCATAGCTTAGCATAAATCATTAAATCAGATTAGACCATTAGCATCTCATAAACAATTTCAAAAAAGAGTTTTGATAATTTCACAACTTAATAATTGACTCTTATGTAGCCAAAAAATCTAAATGCAAAATGAAAAGTTTTTGTGAACACCATATAGTTAAGCAGTTAAGTTTACCACACTGTAAAAAAAATCTGTAAATTTACTGTTTATTTCTGGCAGCTGGGGTGGCGAAAAAAAAAAGTTAAATAACAGCCGTTAAATTACAGAAATTTACTGTAAAATAACGAACATTAAATTACAGAAATTTAAAGTAAATAACGGACATTAAATTACAAAAATGTACTGTAAAATAACGGACATTAAATAAAAAAAAATACTGTAAAATAACGGATATTAAATAAAAAAAATTACTGTAAAATAACAGCCATTAAATTGCAGAACTTTAATGTGAATAACGAACATTAAATAAAAAAAGTACTGTAAAATAACGGCTGTTAAATTACAGAAATTTACTGTAAAATAACAGACATTAAATTACAGA
>CAIGQZ010032119.1:4234572-4252305 GCA_903798205.1 Danio tinwini | reverse complement strand
ACACACACACACACACACACACACACTATACACTTACATACTCATGCACTCACTCACACACACTACACTTACACACTTATTCACACACACTTTACATACACACACACACACACACACACACACACACACACACACACACACACACACACACTGTACACTTACACAGTCATGCACTCATACACCACATTTACTCACACACGCACTCTCTGTACACTTACACACTCATGCACTCATACACACTTGCATTCATACACTCTCAGGACTCTGTGCTCTGGACGCTGATGTTTTTAGGGCAGTAAACAGTGTTTGTCCGCCGGCGGTGTGTGAGGGCATCCGTCTGGAGACTCATGAGCTGATGAAACGGGGGTAATTAGGCTTCTGGCTAACTACAGGTGTGTTTGATGGAGTTCACCTTCCTCCAGGCGTCTCAGCTGGAGACACACACACACGTCTTCAGATCTGCTCATTCACATCGTATACCTCAGACAGACACACACACACACACACAGCGCACTCCAGGTCGCTCTGAACTGGTCTGCTGCTGGTGACTCCTACCTTTGTTGATTATTTATTTTGAAGAATTATGGAGAGCAATTATATTCATTTATTCATTCATTTTCTTTTCGGCTTAGTCCCTTTATTAATCTGAGGTCGCCACAGCAGAATGAACCGCCAACTTATCCAGCACATGTTTATGAAGTCTATTTCCAGCATATGAAGGATGCCCTTCCAGCTGCAACCCATCACTGGGAAACACCCATAAACACTCATTCACACACATACACTACTGACAATTTATCTTACCCAATTTTCCTATAACACCCAGAGGAAACCCACGCCAACACGGGGAGAACATGCAAACTCCACACAGAAATGCCAACTGACCTAGCCGGGACTCGAACCAGCGACCTCCTTAAGGCTGATTTATACTTCTGCGTCAAGTGCACGCATATGCTATTGCGCAGCCTACGCGTGGATGCATAGCCCTCACTGTGGCTGTCACCAACGTTGATGCACACCTCTCAAAAAATGTAACGCGTAGCGCAAGCTCTGTGATTGGTCGGTTTGGTAGCGCTGACGAGTGTGGGCGGAGGTGAGAGCCGCGCGCCCGATGCAGCGAGTGTTTACAAGTGTGGAGTCCCGTGAAGGAGCTCCAGATGGAGACTGTTGTTTTGTGTTTACCTCATGATTAAAGTTGTTGCACGTCTGCCGGTTCCCACCTCAAAATGAGCGAATTTGAGCCACTTGTACATTAAGGAAGTGTTCAGAAAAAGCAAAACACCATTGAAGAAACTCGACACAGAGAAACATAAACACCTACTGCCAGCTAGTGTTTCGGAAGTGTATTGCAGACAGAAACAGCGTGCAGAAGTATAAATGCACGGCTACGCGCAAGACATACGCCGTGGGTTACAGCGATCACTTGACGAAGAAGTATAAACCAGGCTTAACAGTGAGGTGACAGTGCTACCCACTGCGCCATTGTGACACCAATTATTATATTATCCATACATCCATCCATTTTCTTTTCAGCTTAGTCCCTTTATTAATCCGGGGTCGCCACAGCGGAATGAACCGCCAACTTATCCAGCGCATGTTTTTACTCAGCGGATGCCCTTCCAGCTGCAACCCATCACTGAAAAACATCCACACACACTCATACACTACGGACAATTTAGCCTACCCAATTCACCTGTACCGCATGTGTTTGGACTGTGGGGGAAACCGGAGCACCCGGAGGAAACCCACACGAACGCAGGGAGAACATGCAAACTCCACACAGAAACGCCAACTGACCCAGCCGAGGCTCGAATCAGCGACCTTCTTGCTGTGAGACGACAGCACTACCTACTGCGCCACTGCGTCGCCTATTATTCTATTCTATTAATCACTCATTCATTTTCTTTTTGGCTTAGTCCCTTTATTAAACCAGTGTCACCACAGTGGAATGAACCACCAACTTATCCAGCACGTTTTTACACAGCGGATGCCCTTTAAGCCACAACCTATCTCTAGGAAGTCTATTCTGTTTTATTCTATTCTGTTCTGTTCTATTCTATTCTGTTCTATTCTATTCTGTTCTATTCTATTCTATTCTATTCTATTCTATTCTATTCTATTCTATTCTATTCTATTCTATTCTATTCTGTTCTGTTCTGTTCTGTTCTGTTCTGTTCTGTTCTGTTCTATTACATTATGGATGTTGCCTGTTTGTGCTTGTGTGTGTGTGTGTGTCATGACGTCACTCACTGTTTGCAAATTGGCTATAAATATGGACCAACATTGAGCGGAGAGAGGACACTTCACTGCCAGCCATCAAGCTTCAATTATTTTCCTTTAATTCTCTGCCTCTTTTCTCTAAGTCTTACTTTATTATGCTTCATTAATTGTTGGCTTAGTCTTAGGTTAGTGTTGTATGTTTGAGTTGAGTATATGTGAGTTTTGATTCTTTATTTATTCTTGCTTAGTTGTGATGCATGATTTGTTTGATTGTTTTGTTGTAATAACTTTACTAGGTTTTGATTCATGTGTACTCTTTATCTTGCGTTCCCTTGATGGATTAATTCTTTTTTTTGAAAAAAGGGTTCATAACAATTATATTGTTTCATATTATTGGGCAGCACGGCGGCTCAGTGGTTAACACTGTGGCCTCACAGCAAGAAGGTGGCTGGTTCGGGTCCCAGCTGGGCCAGTTGGTGTTTCTGTGTGGAGTTTGCATGTTCTCCCCATGTTGGTGTGGGTTTCCTCCGGGTGCTCCGGTTTCCCCCACAGTCCAAACACATGCGCTATTGGGGAGTTGATGACTATTGTATGAGTGTGTGTGTATGGGTGTTTCCCAGTACTGGGTTACAGCTGGAAGGGCATCCAGTGTGTAAAACATATACTGAAATAGCTGGTGGTTCATTTTGCTGTGGCGAAGGAAAATTAATAAATGAATATTAAACTATCATTTATTTTTTATATTTATTTTTTCTCGTTGTTATTTACTTTTTATAATTATATAATGTTTATTTTTTATTACGCAATATTGTTATATTTATTTTTATTATTATTACCTTTTCAAACATATGTATGCAGATACATTTTTTGTGATAGATTTTTTTATATTAATTTATATTATTGTCATGCTGTCTTTTCTATGTGTATATCATATTCTATTAGCAATTATTCCTCATTTGTTCAAAATAGTTTAAAAACAAATACAGAATTTTATCTACACTACCTGACAAAAGTCTTGTGGCCTCTCCAAGTTTTAGGAACACAAACGCTAACTTGACTTCTAGTTGATGATTTGGTGTCAGAAGTGTCTTATATGAAAGGTAAAGGCCTCTAGATTCTGCTTATTTGAGCACAATAAAATATGATCATGTCTTGATGTTGAATGATTTCATTAGGACAGTAAGGTCTGACTCTGCTTAGACTAAAGTCTCATCACTGAACCTTCAATAATGTCCAGTATAGAATATAAAGTCATGCTGCAGTGGAAACAGAATGAATATTGTGTCTGACTCCATCATGAGCTTGGAGGACTGCATCCATACATCTCTGAATGACTCAAATCACGCATTAATAAAGTCATCTGGAATGGTGAAGAAAGCGTTCCTGCAGGACTCCCAGAGTTCATCAAGAGTCTTTGTGTTCATCTTCATTCATTTTACCCCAGACATGCTCAATAATGTTCATTTCTGGTGACTGGGCTGGCCAATCCTGTAGCACCTTGACCTTCTCTGCTTTCAGGAGCTTTGATGTGGAGGCTGAAGTATGAGAAGGAGCGCTCTCCTGTTGGAGAATTGTCCCTCTCCTGTGGTTTGTAATGTAATGGGCAGCACAAATGTCTTGATACCTCAGGCTGTTGATGTTGATCATCCACTCTGCAGATCTCTCGCACGCCCCCATAGTAAATGTAACTCCAAACCATGATTTCTCCTTCACTAAACTTGACTGATTGCTGAGAGAATCTTGGCTCCATGCTGGTTCCAGTAGGTCTTCTGCAGTGTTGGTGATGATTGGGATGCAGAACAACAGATGATTCATCAGAATAATCGACCTTCTGACACTTTTACAAATGATCAACTAGAAGTCAAGTTATTATGTGTTGCTCTTACAACTGAGATCCACCACAAAACTTAGGTAGTGTATGTGTGTGCAGCATGTAATTAATGTGTATATATAAATACACACATGCATTATATTTAAATCTAAAATAAATATGTATACAATACAATTTATACAAATTATTTAGAGATTTTCTCCTAAAAAAAAATAAAAAAATTCCAAACTGTAGTGAATAAACTGTGATAATGTGAGAAATGTTGCAGCATCTGAATAATGCATTTCAACAAAGAATCTTGTGTTCAATTAGCAATGCATTAATTAGAAAACAAAACCCCCAGAGCACTGATCTGGTGGCCGGTTCTTCAGGACGCCTGGAGAGAGAGAGAGAGAGAGAGAGAGAGAGAGAGAGAGTGTGTGTGTGTGTGTGTGTGTGTGTGTGTGTGTGTGTGTGTGTGTGTGTGTGTGTGTGTGTGTGCAGTAAGTGAAAGTGAAGGAGTGTGTGAAGAGTAATTAATGTGAACACGGAGGCCTTCAATCAGATCTGGAGCTGCTTTAACAGTCTCTAATGCTGGAGAGAGTCTCTTTAAAGTGTCACACAGCCGGAGCCTTTAAATGAAGAATAAAGATGAAGACGACAGAACACTTGACCTTTATGACAGAACACAACACGTCCAATAATGAGTGTGTGTGTGTGTGTGTGCGTGTGTGTGTGTGTGTCTCCTGCTTTAGATACTCAGAAACACACCATTAGAGCTGCTGCTGTTGTTTGAGTTTCTGTTAGGCTCCACTGTATATCCTTACAGCATCCATATTGTAATGTGTGCATTTGTTTTAATGCGCTCAAAACCTGCCGGAACTACTTTAAGCTGTGCATTTATCTGAAAATAACAGCACACCTTATAATGTCAATCAGACAATCAGAATCAAGGATTTAACAGACCTTTTATAAATGTGTTTAAATGCAGTTTGCATGTCTGAATATCTGATGTATCAGATGAAAATTCAGATGTAGAAGTGGATCAGAACAGACAGAAAAAGGGATCTCATGCAGATTTTTGTGCTGTAGTTGCAAATCATGCCATAAAGTTAAGTTATAATCATAGTCAGATGTGACCAAAACTGACGTACCACATTATATTTATATTTTCCTTCTAATTTTTCTTTTAATAAAATAACATAGCATTAAATAAAATAACATAGCATTAAATTAAACTCAAATTACATAAAATTAAATAAAATAGCATTAAAATAAAATTACATAAAATTGAATAAAATTTTAATTGCATCAAATAAAATAAAATTACATAAAATAAAATTAATTTAAATTAAATTAAAATGACATTAAATAAAATAAAATGACATTAAATTAAATTACATAAAATTAAATAAAATAAAATGACATTAAATTAAACTAAAATTACATAAAATTAAATAAAATAAATTTAAATAAAAATTTCATAAAATAAAAAAATAATAAAATTAAAAAATAAAAATTAAAAAAATTAATTAAATTAAATTAAATTAAGTTAAATTTAATTTAATTAAATTTAATTAAAATTAAATATAATAAAATGACAAAATTAAATTACATCAAATTAAATAAAATATAATTAAATCAACTCAAATTAAATATAATATAATTAAATCAAATAAAATAAAATTTAATTGAATTCAATTATTAAAATAAAATAAAATAAAATTAAATTAAATAAAATAAAATTAAATTAAATTAAATTAAATTAAATTAAATTAAATTAAATTAATTTAATTTAATTTAATTTAATTTAATTATTAAAATTAAATTAAATTAAATTAAAAATTGAATAAAAATAAATTAAATTAAATTAAATTGAATTTTAAATAAATTACATGAAATTAACTAAAATTAAAAATAAATTAAATTATAATAAATTAAATAAATTATAAAGTTAATAAAAAAATTATATAAAATTAAATTAAATTACATAAAATAAATTGTAACTAAAATTCAAATTATAATTAAATTAAAGTAAATTAAAATAAAATTACACTAAATTACATAAAATTAAATAACATTAAATTCAATTAAATTACATAAAATTAAATTAAATTAATTAAATTTAATTACATAAAATTAAATTAAATTAAACTAAATTAAAAATTAAAGCTAGTATAGAAAGCTAGTGAAAGCTTCACTATACAAAAAAGAATAAATGCAATAATTTATTTATTACCCACCGCTGCCATTTATAAAGATGAGAGCAACTCGATTTATTACGTAATATTGGGAGAATCAAACTGCTTGAAAAAATGATTCACTGATTCGAATCACTCAATGAGACTATGCAGATTTTGCATTGTAGTTGTGAATCATGTCATAAAGTCAAGTCATAATCATAGTCAGATGTGACCAAAGATGATAAACAGTTATGGAAAAGCATGATCATCTAAATCAATCTAAATATCATATCTAAATCATGACGGAACTCTTCAACACGTCAGATTATTTAAAATGAAGTAAATCAAGAACATGAGCTCGGGGAAAACAGCAGAGCTTTCAGACGCCCAAACATTCCTGACGTACCACATTATATTTCTATTTTCCTTCTACAAAAGGTCTGGTATGAAATATATCCTACAGTTAAAACAGTAGAAACACTTATTTTTTTATGGACAGACATGTATCCAATCCAGACGGCTGAAAGGCGGAGGAATTATGGGACAGGGCAGATAATAGACTGGAAGAGAGCAGCCAAACACAGCAGATTCTGTCAGCGTGAGGATGGTGTTTGTGTTTAAAGGCAGATCTCCAGGCGGGACGCTCACAATCCAGACACACACACACACAGACACACACACACACACACACACACACACACACACAGTTCAGCAGGTTTACACTCAACGCCATATATTGTACATTGGAGACCGTTATAGGTGTACATTAACTTTAGCAAGATGGAATTTTTACCTAATTATAATGCAACAATTATGGTATAAATAAATGTATGACACAACCATCAGACACTTTTGGGTCTGAATTTTGTTAACACATTTTTATATTTTCACCACTTCAGTAACAAACACTAAACTTTTTTTTCTGAAAGTGTTTATAAATTGTGTCGAATGAATTCTGTTGGAAAACATCTTTAATGCATGTGGAGTTGCGCATGGATGGATTTGCTCTTCAGTGTTTGGACTTTCAGCAGTGAACTGAACTTCAACTCAGAACACTGGACTGACACAGTTTCAATTTACTGGAACTTCTATGTGAAGCTGCTTTAACACAATCTGCATTGTAAAAGCACTATAATTGAATGGGTTTTTTTAAAAATAGTTTATAAAAGATTTTGAGCAAACAGAACTCATAAATACAAAATCACTAGTTATTGCTTTTCAGCTGAAAACGGAAAGTAAAAGGAAAGTTATGATTAACTACTCGTTTTTATGCAATTTGATGACTTAAATTATGTACACACACTCACCGGCCACTTTATTAGGTACACCTTACTAGTGCTGGTTGAACCCTCTTTTACCTTCAGATCTGCCTTAATCCTTCGTGGCAGAGATTCAACAAGGTACTGGAAATATTCCTCAGAGATTTTCCTCCATATTGACATGATAGCATCACGCAGTTGCTGCAGATTTGTCAGCTGCACAATCATGATGCCAATCTCCTGTTCCACCACATCCCAAAGGTGCTCTATTGGATTGAGTTCTGGTGACTGTGGAGGCCATTTGAGTACAGTGAACTCATTGTCATGTTCAAGAAACCTGAGATGATCGGCGCTATATGACATGGTGCGTTATCCTGCTGGAAGTAGCCATCAGAAGATGGGGACACTGTGGTCATAAAGGGATGGACATGGTCAGCAACAATACTCAGGTAGGCTGTGGCGTTGACACCATGCTCAATTGGTACTAATGGACCCACGAAAATATCCCCCACACCATTACACCACCACCACCAGCCTGAACCATTGATACAAGGCAGGATGGATCCATGCTTTCATGTTGTTGATGCCAAATTCTGACCCGACCATCCGAATGTAGCAGCAGAAATGGAGACTCATCCGACCAGGCAACGTTTCTCCAATCTTCTATTGTCCAGTTTTGGTGAGCCTGTGTGAATTGTAGCCTCAGTTTCCTGTTCTTAGCTGACAGGAGTGGCACCCGGTGTGGTCTTCTGCTGCTGTAGCCCATCCGTGGTAGCCCACCATTCTCTGTAAACCCTAGAGATGGTTGTGCATGAAAATCCCAGTAGATCAGCAGTTTCTGAAATACTCAGATCAGCCCGTCTGGCACCAACAATCATGCCACGTTCAAAGTCACTTAAATCCCCTTTCTTCCCCATTCTGATGCTCGCTTTGAACTGCAGCAGATCGTCTTGATCATGTCTTCATGCCTAAATGCATTGAGTTGCTGCCATGTGATTGGAGGATAAAAAATTTGCGTTAATGAGCAGTTGGACAGGTGTACCTAATAAAGTGGCCGTTAAATGTAAATTCAACAGCTCTATTAAAATCTATTCAGAGAAGCAAACTAAAATGTATATTTAAATTATAGAATAATTCAGATTTTTAAACATTAATCACAAATGTGTTTCCCAGTACTGGATTGCAACTAGAAGGGCATCTGCTGTGTAAAACATATACTGGATAAGTTGGCGGTTCATTCCACTGCGGCTATCCCTGATTAATAAAGGGACTAAGCTGAAAAGAAAATGAATGAATAAATAATCAAGAACATGCTTAAGAAAATAATTCAGAATAACTCAGAAATTAGTTCACATGCACCGTCAGCTCCAACCCATCACTGGTAAACATCCAAACACACTCATTCACATACTGTACACGATGGTCAATTTAGCCAATTCACATATACCAAATATCTTTGTACTTGTGAAGAAAACCGGAGCACCCAGAGGAAACCCACGCCAACATGGGGAGAACATGCAAACTCCACACAGAAACACCAACTGACCCAGCCGAGGCTCAAACCAGTGACCTTCTTGCTGTGAGGCGATTGTGCTAGCCATTGTGCCACCGTGACACCCTGTTTTGAAACCTATATTGTTTAAAATGTAAGTGTTAATAAAACAAAATGTTCCATAAATGTAAAGAATTATGAGTTTAAATTCACACGTCTACGTGATTTATGTGGTCATTAAATGGCATATTGAGAAAATAAGTTACTTTAATTAGAACACAAGTGATTTAATTACAATTGCAATGATTTAATTAGTAACTAAATACTTTTTTGAACTAAAACGAGGATGAAAAGACCACAATCAAGATTTAGCTTCATCTCTGACATTTAAAAGGACAAATGTGAAACTGTTAATCACTTCTAAAACTTTCACATTTCAGCACAAATCTCCGGTGAGACGCCGCACTCGAACTGCCGATGCCTTTAATTTACTTTTCTCTGACAAATTAGCTTCTGGGTCCCTCGGTGCTCGAGAACCTCAACAAACTCTCTTCATGCCAGATCCCCAGCGCAGCGCCGCACGGAAATAAGCCCGTTTCTGGCTTTCTGAAGAGCAAAGGAGTTTTAATAAGCAATTACAGCCTTCAATAGGAGCTCCTAATTAAAGGCATGTTAAACAAACAGTTATGAATACTGAATAAATATTGACAATGGTTTAGGTGCCGCAAGCCGGCGGGGGAAAACCTGAGCTTATTAGAAAGCATGAAATTAATTTGACCTCGGTGTGTGTGAAAACTCCCTCCTGCACCGCTATAACTTACACACGTCAAGCGGTCAGCCGGACGAGACTGTCCTCAATAACACCATAAAATTTAAATAAACAAAATATAATTAAATCAAATTAAACTAAAATTACATAAAATTAAATAAAAAAAATGTAAAAAAAAATTTACATAAAATTAAATAAAAAATTTAATAAAAAAAAAAATTTAAATTAAATAAAATAAATGTATTTTATTTTATAAAAAACCTGAGCTTATTAGAAAGCATGAAATGAATTTGACCTCGGTGTGTGTGAAAACTCCCTCCTGCACCGCTATAACTTAAACACATCAAGCGGTCAGCCGGACGAGACTGTCCTCAATAACACCAGCCGTTCTGGAGAGATCAACAGGCAATTCGCCAATTGGTGAAGTTTTTTCCTCGCCGCTGTCGCCACTGGCTTGCATGGTTTGGGATCTGTAGAGCTGCGCATTGATAGATTTGCTCTTCAGTGTTTGGACTCTCAGTAGTGATTATTAACCCACACTGACCTGAGCTAAACTGAACTGAACTTAAACACTGAAAACTGAACTGACACTGTTTACATTCACTATAAACTTCCATGTGAAGCTGCTTTGACACAATCTACATTGTATAAGCGCTATACAAATAAAGATGAACTGAATTGAATTGAATATGAAGGCAACATCCCCAAGATGGCCTTGCAAACAATTATAGAGTGAGAATACAGACGAAAAAACGCAGCTCAGTTTTACTTGAACAAATTCAACAGAATTATATTTAAACACTTTTCAATTTAATTCATCTTTATTTCTATAACTATGACAATGTAGATTGTCAAAGCCGCTTAACACAGACATTCTAGTGGATTGCTCCAGTCCAGTTTTCATAGATGAAGTTCAGTTCAGTTCAGTGTGGTTTAATATTCACTGCTGAAAGTCCAAACACTGAAGAGCAAATCCATCTATGCGCAGCTCTACAGATCCTGAACAATAAAGCAAGTTGACTTCACCAATTGACATTGTATAAAAGACAGACTAGAATGCATTTAAATATAATGTATTGCTCTAAATCTCCCAGTAATCAGTTTTTAGAGAGAGAGATGTCCCAAATATTGCTACTTGTTTCAAGAAGACACTCTTATTCATTCATTCATTTGCTTTTCGGCTTAGTCCCTTTATTAATCAGGGGTCACGACAGCGGAATGAACCGCCAACTTATCCAGCATATGTTTTACACAGCGGATGCCCTTCCAGCTGCAACCCAACACCGGAAAACACCCACACACTCCTGCACACACTCATAACACAATGGCCAATTTAGCTTATTCAATTCACCTGTACTGCATGTGTTTGGACTGTAGGGGAAACCGGAGCACCCGAAGGAAACACACGCCAACCTGAGGAGAACATGCAAACTCCACACAGAAATGACAACTGACCCGGCCGGGGCTAAGACACTATTATTATTAATATTATTATATTTTTTAAATAATAAATAAACGTAGTTTAAAACACTTTTAAAGCTTTGTTCACTTATTGAATATGCATTATTCAGGAATTATTATCTCTTCCATATCAAAATAGTATTAAGTATACAAAATAGTAGTAGTAGTACAAAATAGTATGTATTACTCTATTGTAAACCGATATAAACAAGCATTTAAACTCATCAAACTCTAGTTTTGCTTCCACTTCAGAAAATAAACAAGATTTTCATTTCATTTCATTTTCCTTCGGCTTAGTCGTTTATTTATTAGGGATCGCCACAGCGGAATGAACCGCCGACTATTCCAGCATATGTTTTAAGCACTGGGTGTACTGGGAAACACCCATACACACTCATTCACACACACACACACATACACACACACACACACACACACACTCATACATTACAGCCAGTTCAGTTCATCAACTACGCTGAAAAAGTGATGTTCAATTCAATTCAATTCACCTTTTTTGTATAGTGCTTATACTGTACACTGTAGATTGTGTCAAAACAGTTTCATATAGAAGATTATAGTGAATGTAAACAGTGTCAGTTCAGTTTCCAGAGTTTCAGATCAGTTCAGGTCAGTGTGGGTTAATAATCACTACTGAGAGTCCAAACACTGAAGAGCAGATCCATCGATGCGCAGCTCTACAGATCCCGAACCATGCAAGCCAGTGGAGACAGATGTCTGCAAAATTGTTGCAAACAATTTATATGTGCTGAATTTAAACAAACAAATACATTTAGTAATGTTCAGCTTAATTTCTTAGTTTAAATTCAGCCCAAATAAATAAATAAATTCAGCCTTAACTTAAAAAAAAATTAGTAAATCCAAGGAATCATCTTTGATTTTTTTTTCAGTGTATAGCTCATGTGTTTGCATTGTGGGGGAAACCTGAGCACCCGGAGGAAACCCACGCCAACACGGGGAGAACATGCAAACTCCACACAGAAACGCCAACTGGACTAGCCAAGGCTCGAACCAGCGACCTTCTTGCCGTGAGGCCACAGTGCTAACCACTGAGCCACTGTGCCACCTCGAATTATAATTTACAAGGCACAATTTTAAATGCAACAAACTGATTTTGCAACACTGGTATTTTCCAGAAAGCTGCTTGGAAAGGGTCAACAAATGCGTACGTGCACCAGAAGTAAAGATGATTTGACAATCTCAATTGCGCATGCATTATAAACCAAACTCAACATGACTGATGCATGTGATTGTCTTCCAAGCTTCGCCTCATGATGCCAAAGAGAAACCGACTTCAAACATTTGCTGAACTCCGTCACACACACACGGCAGATTTATATCAGACTGGAGACTCTTATATTAGACACAACAGGGTAAAAGGTGCTCTTTTGATAGCATGAATCACCGCTGATATTGAATCCATCGGGCTGCAAATGCATTTCAGAAAGTGTCCTAATGAAGAAATGAAATATGCACGAGACGCTGCCAAATTACACAAGCGTTTGACACTGCAACGACACTGGGGTGTGTTTGATGAATGTGCGGCTGTGTATGGTAACCAGATCCATGTGTTGTGATAAATGGCAAAACACGAAAACCTCCCAGAACATGGGACACATTTGCAGCTTTTAGTTTTTTTCGTTCTTATCTGCAGATGATTCCTCAATAATCCATCAGCATTCTTGGCTCAGATCTGCACATTCCCCCTTAAAGGTCCCATGAAACGAAAAGTTTTTTAGATGTTAGAAGCAATATATTCGTTTTTAGGATATCTAAAACTAGTGCGCACCAAAACAGAGACAAACATTGTGTTTAGAAGATATAAGAGCCCTTTCATAGGGCGTACTCACACTATGCTATCCGAACCGTGCCCCGTTTCCTGGATCATTTGAGAAATGTGAGTGCTCTGAATCGGGCTCAGGCACGGTTCACTTGGGCGGCCCTGGCCAGGTTGGAATAGGTGTGCCAGAGCGCGGTTCACTAAAAACAAGACGTGACTTTAAAGGGACTGTTTCATATTGATTAATTAATCATTCGTACTGTTCAATGAACGCAAACTGAGGTAGATTATTAAAGTTGCAAACCCCTCACTGCACCACAGCTGCACCTTCAGCAAACCTCCTATTTCCTGCAGCACGAGGACTTTATGATGGTTTATGAGCGTTAAAAGTGGCTGATCTGTTCAGTGAAATATTAGACTGCATATCAAATGACTTAAATTATAAAACTAAAGAAATCTCCACTGAGCTGAGCGAGAGCGCTTACTGAACAGCGCATCATCGATGACGTAAGCGCACCCAGGTCCGAATGTAATGTGAGTGCGGGCTGATGGAGGAGACGGGAGGGGGGACAAGCGTGCTTTGGCCTGGTTCAAGGCAACTGTACATAGTGTGAGTACGGCCTTAGTGCAATAAGGCGCAAGATGTGTTTGGCACGATTTTGTTGCTATTTTCAGACCAGTGCAACTGTAATTTCAGGTTTGTGCCACGTTGTTTAAATAGCAAATCAGTGTTGGGCAGGAGCGTCACTACAAGTATTGATGCTACTAGCTTAACTACATTTCTCAGTAGCGTGGCGGTAGCGTCGCTACTTTAGAAATCAAATAGCTTTTCATTAGCGAAGCTATTTTTTTTTTAGTCAAGTAGTGCAGTAACGTCCACACAAGCTACATTTCCCGATCGCAGATCAATAAGTGACGGCAACAACATTCACTAAACTGTGAGGCCTTTGTCTAGCTGATGAAAGTAAATCCATATGATGGCAAGAATGACGATTTCTTCTTCCTGTTTTTAACCAAGGCTAACACGACAAATTTGCTTGACGACTGAGGTAGAGGAAGTCTATATTATATAGTTTACTGTAATAAAGGCTAAAGTATACTATGGTAATTACTATTAGTTCAAAGCCACTAATCATACTACAATATGTAGTGTAATTCATTAATGAAGAGTTAAATATACATACATTATAATCATACCTGCCAGCATTTGGTTCATAAATTCTGGGAAACAGGTGGGGTGGGAGGTATGGGGTATGGGGGGGGGGGAAATGTGTGCGCGAACTGAAGAGCGGGGAGGGGTGAGAGTTTTGGGGAGAGGGGGCGGTTGCGCGCGACCGGAAGAGCACGCTCACAAGCATCAGGTTTCAGCCTGGACTGTACCAAAATGGTGAGGAGCGGGGGGGAGGGGGTAAAATTCCGGGAGTTTTCCGGGAGACAGAACAATATGGAAGACGGGTCTGAAATACAGGAGACTCTCAGGAAAAACGGGAGTGTTGGCAGGTATGATTATAAAGATTATTCCTAAATATTTCCCTTTACTATTAATTACAATAGTATTATTAAAGTGTAATAACTGAATTTTTAGTTTTTGCTGTTTTATAGTATATTTTGTTTCTGTTTAGTACAGCATATTATTGTCACGATCACCAGTGATCTAACCACCAGAGATCGCTGGAAAACATTCACACCCACACAAACTACAATCCTCCCTCATAATAGACTACAAAACCCAGCCATGCACCACACACACAATCGGTTCCAGATCCTGACTGATTACACACACATATATTCGGCTCACTTTGAGGCACTCATTGCTGAGTCTTGTTATCTGTTTAGTGACATAACAACGCAGTACCTTTGTCTTGCTTTGCCGTGTTTTTGACCCTCGTCTTGTGACCATCTGCCTGTTATTTTGACTATGACTCTGGATTGCCCGTATACATTTGTTCGCCCCTGTGTTGACCATTGCTTACCTGACCTTGCTAATAAACCTGCATTTGGATCCGCACCACTGTTGTCAGTGTCACATCCACGTTACAATGATTAGTGAATGATTTAACTCAATACTCATGCATCATATGTTTCATTGACAGTTTTATTGATCACTAAGATATGACTGACTTGGATTTAAGTTGCTTCGATTTAAAAATGAAAATTATAAATTAAAAATGAAAATTATTTTGCCAAGTAGCTTTTAGCTTAGCTTGCTACATTTCCAAGATGCTAGCTTTTAGCGTAGTTAAGCTACATTTTAAGTAGAGTAGCTAATAGCTTAGCTCACTACATTTTCCAAGTAGCTTGCCTAATACTGTAGCAAATCCATTTGCACCACATAATATTGACCTTAAAATGAGTTTCACTTTTTTATTATTATTTATACAGCTTTTTTACTGTTACTCAAGTAACTTTTAAAGGTTTTTGACTCATCTGAAGTATAAAAACACCATAATATGCAGATATTCAGAAACATGCTCAGTGAGCATTCTTGTTTATCTGAAAAACAATGCTGAAGTCAGATATTCTGCTTTAAACGTTTGTTACGTGCCGGAGCGTCTGTCTTTGTTTTGGTCATTTAACCTGCCCAATGTCAGTTTAGCCAATTATATTTCAGCACCCGGGTTGCCTTGCTGGAAAACAGCGTATTTCATTCTAGGGTTAGGCGATGTCGACTTTGTACAATGTCTAATGTGAAACATCGCGATGGACGATGGCATCATTGTCGCGGTGAATTAATTATTTATAAATAATTAATGAACCCACATGGTCTTTGTTTTACCCATAATCAAATCATAAATAAATAAAGATAAGTAACACACACATTACCACCTGTCAATCACTTAATCTGGCATGAATAGGCAGAGTGATCTGTGTCGGTATAATGGCGTCCACACACTTGCTTGGTAAAAAAGGTGCACAACCAACAGAAACTAACCAACAGTATCTGAGGTTTACACAAAAAATATTAAGTACATGCGTGAAAGCGAAAGACTGAAGCAGTGTACTGACGCTGTGACACGATACCTGATAGATTCAAAAGACTGAAGAGTCGTTAGATAGAGACAAAATTAATAAGATATCACCTTTAACAGCTAACATTATAGTGAGACGCCATCCAGCAGTACATCCCTGATAAACTGCTCTCTAGAGCTCAGATAAACCCATGACAGTGTGTGTGTGTGTGGCTGTGACTCTGTGTGTGTGTGGTCACGTGACGTGGGGCTGTTCAGAAATGCTATGAAACGCCAGTGGATCATTTTTGTTCTAAATTGCCATTTTAAAACGATGACGTATTACTGTAAATGGGACATCGTCTATCGACCCAACCCTATTTCATTCATTCATTCAGGAAGGCTCTTAAAGTGTGCGTCTGTGACCGAAATGTGACCTCCGGTGGACAGTAGCAGACTCCACATGAGTTCCACATGAGGTTATTAAGCAAATAATGTAAATATTACGAGAGTAAACATTAGGTGAGCAGGCTAAACTGTAACCCTGTGTCCTAACAACACGCTTCATGTTGAAATACGCAGTGATGAGCAGTTTGGCTCACGACAGAAATGTAAATACAGCCATTCAGAAGCACAGAATAGTGCACTCACTGCACTCCAGCCAAATGGTCCAGGTTTATAATCTAATGAATACATATTAAACTGCTTTAACATTATTAAATGTAGATGCTGAATCACTGATATGTGTTGGTTTGGAGTCTCAGTTCTGAAGTTCAGTTTCAAATGGTTGATTTTATCATCCTAAGGTGAACTATCTGCTGCTGCTTTCAGTAGTATGGCAATAAACGTCATGTAGAATGCCATTCAAACTCACGTTATTAGCATTTAGCACTGAATAAAGCACATGAGGTGTACCTGAGCTGATCATTGTCAGTTTTCTGTTGTTCACCTGTGACAAAAACTCCTTTTAATGTGGAGAATATTCCTTCTATTGCATGCCGTTACTTTTATTTAAAGGGCGATTTAAATCAGCCTTTAGGCTTGATAGTCAGGCTCCTGTTGATGTCATCAATCTGGCAACATGCACTTGCATGTGTTTTCAACCAGAGGCGCAATACCTAGCTCAACCACTGAGTGTCAAACTTACATACTGCACCTTTAAGATCATCACTTTCACTTGAGTACAGAGTTTAGATACTCTATAAACCTCTGGTAAAAATATGGGGTCATTTTAATTTTTGGTTGAACTATTCCTTCAATGTTCAGTATGTTCAGTATGTTCAGTATTGCTGTATGGCTAAATGTGTTATATGCTAATGTTATAACTATTCCTTTAATGTCCTTTAATACTCCATATTTCAGGAGTGTATTTACTGTTGTGTTATCCAGAGAGCATCTGATATTTCCTGCACTAAACTTCAGGGACGTCTAGTGTGCGAGCCGAAGTAATAAAGGACAAACACACACTCCGGTCAAGGACTTCTCCCTTTCTGAATGCAATAAGTGGTGTGGTGTCGGGCCGGGAGAGCCGCTTAAGAGCTGCTTTACCTTATTACATTAGCTGTGTGCTTAGCAGAGGCTCTCGTTCAGAGCGTCTCCCCGTTTATCCAGCTGGAGTAAGTGCTGTTCTCCTAAAACTACACCGCACTCTCGTCCCCAAAGCAGAGAGAGTTAATTCATTTAGCCACAGTCTATTACTGAGAGACGTTTTCTGGAAAAACACAACACCACAGAGCAGCTGCAGACCATTCATTCATTCATTCATTCATTCATTCATTCATTCATTCATTCAT
>CAIGQZ010032119.1:4205580-4218059 GCA_903798205.1 Danio tinwini | reverse complement strand
TGTGTGTGTGTGTGTGTGTGTGTGTGTGTGTGTGTGTGTGTGTGTGTTTGTGCGTGCTTCACAGTATGTGTTTATTCAGGTTTGTTTGGGTGTGTTTGTGTCTTTATATGTTTGTGTGTGGGTGTGAGAGAGATTGTGTTTGTGTGTTTGTTTTTGTGTATATGTGTGTGTGTGTGTATACATATGTTTGTGTGTATGTGCATGTGTTATGTGTGTATTTGTGTGTGTGAGAGAGAGATTGCGTGTGTGTTTGTGAGTACGTATGTTTGTGTGTATGTGTGTGTGTGTGTGTGTGTGTAGATATGATTGTTTGTGTGTGTGTTTGTTTTTGTCTGTGTGCTAAATGTTGTGTGTGTGTGTGTGTGTGTGTGTGTGTGATGTCTGTTTGTGTTGTGTTTGTGTGTGTGTTTGTTTATGTGTATGTTTGTGTGTGTGTGTGTGTGTGTGCATGTTTGTGCATGCTTTGTGTGTGTTTAGGTTTGTGTGTGAGTGTTTGTGTATGTGTGTACGTATGCTTGTGTGTGTTTGTGTGTACGTATGTTTGTGTGTGTGTGTGTGTGTGTGTGTGTCTTTGTGTGTGCATATGTGCATGTATATGTATGTTTATGTACGTGTGTACTGTATGTGTTTGTGTATGTCTATATATGTATGTGTGATTGTGCCCGCGCATGTTTGTGTGTGTTTGTTTTTGTTTGTGTATGTTTGTGTGTGCATGCTTTATGTGTGTGTTTGAGTTTGTGTGTGTGCATGTTTGTGCATGGTTTGTGTGTGTGTTTGGCTTTGTGTGTGATTTTGTGTACATATGGTTGTATGTGTTTGTGTGTACGTGTGTGTGTTTGTGTGTGTTCATATGTGCATGTATGTGTATATGTGTGTTTGTGTTGTGTGTGTGTATGTTTATGTACGTGTGTACTGTATGTGTTTGTGTGTATATATGTATGTGTGATTGTGTGTGCGCATGTTTGTGTGTGTTTGTTTTTGTGTATGTTTTTTGTGTGCATGTTTGTGCATGCTTTATGTGTGCGTTTGGTCTTGTGTGTGAGTGTTTGTGTATGTGTGTACGTATGCTTGTGTGTGTGTGTGTACGTATGTTTGTGTGTATATGTGTGTGTGTTTGTGTGTGTATGTATATATGTTTATATATGTGTGTACTGTATGTGTTTATGTATATCTATCTGTGTGTCTGTCTGTGTGTGTGTGTGTGTGTGTGTGTGTGTGTCTGTTTGTGTGATTGCAGTGATGAAGGTGTGTGTGTGTGTGTGTCTGTTTGTGTGATTGCAGTGATGAAGGTGTGTGTGTCTGTTTGTGTGATTGCAGTGATGAAGGTGTGTGTGTGTGTGTGTGTGCTCTGCTTCATCACATGTGTTCCTCTGCTGTGTCAGTGGTGTTCTAGTGGTCAGATTTGGAGCAGATGCTTCTATTTTAAGAGCTTCAGTTCCGGATCTCTGCTTTAATGCTCGCATCAATCCAGCAGCAGAGTAAGAGACTGGATGGAGGAGCTCTAATGGCTTTATTGGACCTCCACCAGTTCATTAAACATCATCAGCAGCGGCTGAGCAAAACCTCTTCTCTTCTCTTTTTATCTGTCTGTTTTCTGTCTCTCTCTCTCCATCTATCTGTCAGATTTGACCCTGGCTTCATCAGACCTGCTGTTTCTCTCTAAATCAAACATTATTATTATTATGGGGCGTCACGGTGGCGCAGTGGGTAGCATGATCGCCTCACAGCAAGAAGGTCGCTGGTTCGAGCCTCGGCGGTTTCTGTGTGGAGTTTGCATGTTCTGCTCATGTTGGTGTGGGTTTCCTCCGGGTGCTCCGGTTTCCCCCACAGTCCAAACATATGCACTATTGGGGAATTGGGTAAGCTAAATTGTCCATAGAGTATGTGTGCGTGTGAATGAGTGTGTATGGATGTTTCCCAGTGATGGGTTGCCACAGTGGAATGAACCGCCAATTTATCCAGCATATGTTTTTTTACGCAGCGGATCACTTCCAGCTTCAATCCCAGTGTGTGGACGATAAATCTGGTTTATTTTTGACATTATCATAACAGATATCCATACAGCAGTGGATATTAACCGGTATCCTGTCACATTTGCCATGCAAAAACAATGCAAAGCGAAATGCGGCTGTTTAGCAAATATATCAATAACTGTTGGTAAAGTTCTTACTGCAGTAAGGGACATCTGCTTCATTCTTGTCTGTCACTATGCTGCTTATGCGTGAGACGCAGCAGGAGACGTTACACCCTTTATAGCAATAGAAAGCAATCTCTTTGGCTCTGGGAACGGTGGGCGGAGAGATGCAGCTCATTTGCATTAAAGGCACAGGCACCAAAAAAGCTCAAATTATCTATATACACAAAGGTATAATAACTAATCTGATCTGAGCTGAAACTTTACAAACACATTGTGGAGACACAAAAGACTCACCTTAAATCTTGAAAAATCTTGAAAAAGGGGTAAAATAGCTGCCCTTAAGGATGCTTTCACACCTGACTTATTTAGTTCGATTGAATCACACTAGAGTTTGTTTTCCCTTTTGGTGCGGTTCGTTTGGGCAGGTGTGAATGTAGCAATCGTACTCGAGTGCGCACCAAGAGTTCTTCAAGAGTTGGTCTCTGTACGCTTTCAAACAAACGTTCTCACCACAAACGGAGCGGATCGTTTGTGGTGAGAACATGATCCGAACTAAAACAGACCCAACCGCAAAAAGTACTGCGCCTTTTTGGACTAATCCAGCTGCCGTAGGCTGATGCGCTGTGGATTATGGAATGTGGAGGAAAAGTATTTGTTGACAGCGCTTTACCAAAAGAGAGAGAGAGGGGGGGGTGCATTACCTAATAGATCGTAGGTAATATTTCCGGAAGATGACCATGTCGCAGTTTAGCTAAATTAATTCACGCCTCCTCCTGAAGTAACGTACGATGCGCCTTCGACGTTTGCAATGCCGCTCTTAAACATTGTTTTCCAACCACAGCTTCATTCGCGCTTCATTCTCAAACTGTATAGTTTGTCTAAAGTGATGTATACAACAATATAGTATACTATGAGCAGGGATACAATCAGCCAGCGCAGTCGTTCCTCCATAGTGAAAAGCCACATTTTTTGTCTGCCGGTTTGTTTATTTGCGGGAGTTCCATTGGCATTTTCCCGCACTTGAATTCTGACCAATTGAAAAGCAGTTTAGGAAATATGTTCAACAACATCTGGCCAATGAGTGATGTGGATTTTGTCACATGAATGCATTTTGGTTCTTTTACAATTGGTTTGGACCAAAGCAGTCAGTGTGGTGTAATAGCGGCCCAAAGGCGGCAGAAAATGCTACAATGTATTTTTTATTGCTCTTGGTCTGGACCAAATAAAGTGAACTACAGATGTGAAAGCACCCTTAAAGGGGAAAGGAAGCACTCAGTCAGGGTGCTTTCACACCTGTGAATCGATTCATGTGTTCTGAAACAGGGATTCAAATTGTTATTGTTGCTCTTTGTTCTTGGTGTGGTTCACTTTTACACGGCAACGTTTCTAAACGGACCAAAATAAGTCACGTGTGAGTAAACGCTCCTCACATTGGTCAGAGGTTTCACGGTTTATTTTGCAGAGTCCCGCTCAGCTGTCGAGGGGGTGGTTTGGTGGTGTTTGACAGGGTGCACTCGACATGTCTGAAGAGCGAGGAGGGATGCGGTGGGGAGGGGTGATGAGAAGGGTGTGCATCGTATTTGAGGACCGGGAGGGAGACGCGCGATTTCCATGAGATTATTACTTGTTTGCGGGCATCCGGGAGTTTCTGTGCATTTGCGGGAGACTCCTGGAACTTCCGGGAGACTTGAGATGTCTGGAATGACCTCCCGCTCTACTCATAATTCTCTCTTCATATAGCCGTATGCCTATTACATATCCATAAAACACTGTGATATAGCCGGGCTCGGATCGTATCGCTTTCTCACTACAATCGATCCGCTCCAGAGTTTGTTTCAATCGAGTCGAGACCACCTCATTCAGGCGGACTCGGAGCGATTGCTTTGGTGCGGATCCGAGTGCGATTGGCCTGTTCACATATGCCAAACGAACCGCGCTAACTGGGCAAACGCGCCAGGTTCTGGAACAAAAGTCTAGGTGTGAATGCACCCTCAAGTTTACCTTATTTTGAACATTGGATTCCACTTTAATGAAAATATATTTAAAGACCTAAGGTGCCACCATCTTGGAATATCGCTGTGTCTGACATCACGGGGTTGGTTCCGCTCTCTCAGCTGAACAGATACAGTGGAAGTAAAGGGGTGAACGCGGAGACTGGAAAGCGTAATTTAACCCAATGCATGAAGTTGTGGACGTGGAGCTGCTGCAAATAGCAGCATCAGATGTGTGTCTAATATAAAAGTATATATATTTATTCTATTTTTCTTTTTTTCTCCTTTAATTGCAGATCATTTGATGTGCTTTGATTCACTCTCTGTATTACGCTGCCTGACTGCCTGTCTGGGTTTCAAACATGATTGTAACGGACTAAACACGGAGACTGAACAGCCTAATTTAACCCAATATATGAAGCTGCTGCAAATACAACAAACACAAGCATTTAAGTGTCTTAAGTTGTGTATTTTTCTTTTGTTAATATCTTTCGTTTGATGCGCTTTAGTCCACACGCTGCCTGATGAGGGGATTTACATGCAGACTAATGCAATGATTAAAATCATACATGACTTCATGCTTTACTAAGTCACCTCTGTGTGGATTATGTCAAGACATATTCTCTTTATAAGTTGATCAACTCGATCTCTCAACATGTATGAAGGATAAAAACCTGCCATAAGAAACACGGCGCTGATCTTAGTTTGTTTTGAACACAAAACGAGGTGAGAAGCTGTAGCAGTAAAAAGTGAAAATACCCGCCCCATGACGTCAGCACCAGACTTGGTTGAAACCCATACTATTGGGAGAGTGAATAATTACTGACGTTACAAAACTCACTGAGTGCCGACACTTCTGCATAAAAGACTGTTACGCCGGTTTCACAACACATGAGCGGCGCTGCTATTTTTTCCGCCGTGCATGTTCACAACCGGGCAGAGCAACATGTCAACGTCAAGCAGGAGCGGTGTGTGAGGCGTGCGGGTATGTTTTTTTTTTTTTTCTGCGCACATGCTCAGTTTGCTTTTTGATGAAACTACATTGCTTTCACCAGCGTTGGTTCGGGTGCACATAGAGAATAACGTCTTTATTCTGGGATCACCACTCTTAATAAATACACTTGGATTACCACTCTCTATAAATAAACTTGCATATAAAGTAAATCGTATCTCTTTACTGGGGCATTGGCGATTTTTACTGGTGAACGTGCCCCAGTAAATGTAGTATAGCGACGGCCCTGGGAGGAGTTACTCTTTGCCCCGCCCTCTCTTCGTCTTTCAGTTGAGATTACGTCAAACATCAAATTTATAAAAGCACATTTCTAAGCAGTTCATGCGACTTTTAAGGATGTAACTCATCTAGTTTGAGCTGTTTGCGCTGATAGTTGAGTTTTTAGTTGAATCCAGTAGTCGACGTGTAATCAGGACAGATTTCGTCACACTGCACTGCTGATTGAATCATATTGCAGGCATCGGGTTTTTTTACTAGCATGTCGAAATAAATTGGTCACAGGCCTCGTCACGCTTCTACAGTAACAGTGCTTTCAGACCATCAGATTATCTCTCTCTCTCTCTCTCTCTGTCTGTGTGTGTGTGTGTGTGTGTGTGTGTGTGTGTGTGTGTGTGTGTGTTAGAACTGTTATAAATAGTTCCAAATGTGGGGGGTAATAAAGAGAGTAATTTAATCAGTATGAGTGTATGGCATATTTTTAAAGCCACATTAATAGCATATGATATTTAATGCCTTAATTATTTAGCATTTATTCAATCTTTACAAAGACCTTTCTAATGCAGTACACACTATGAAGCATTAATTGGGCAATTCATTAACACATGCACAGTAAATGAATTGGTTTTCATGAATCAGACAAATGAGTTGAATCACTGAATCAAATGATTTTTATTTAATTGCCATAAATGCTTTAATATTTAAATCCTTAATTATTCATTATCTATTTAATCTTTACAAAGAGCATGATAATGCTCTATTCACTGGACCAGGCAATTAATTAATGAACGCACATTAAATTATTTGGTTTTAATGAATTAGACAAATGAATTGAATCCCTGAATCAAATGATTTTTATTTAATCACGACTAATTTAATCACAATAAATGTCTTAATATTTAATGCTTTATTTATCATTTATTTAACCTTTGCAACGAAATTTCTAAGGCATTACACACTATGAGGCATTAACTGAGATTGATTAAATTAATGAATAAATGAATTGGTTTTAGTGAATTAGATCCATGAGTTGAATCACTGAATCAAATGATTTTTATTTAATTACCATAAATGCTTTAATATTTAAAGCCTTAATTATTCATTGTTTAATCTTTACTAAGAACTTGATAATGCAGTATATGCTATAAAGCATTAATTAAGAACCATTAACAGATGCACGCTAAATTAATTGAATGAATTAAACAATGAGTTGAATCACTGAATCAAATGTTTTGATTTAATCACAAACAATTTAATCTCTATAAATGCCTTATTTATTATTTATCATTTATTGAATCTTTACAAAGAACATGATAATACACTATATACTGGACCAGGCAATTAATTAACGCATGCACGTTAAATGAATTGGTTTTTAATGAATCAGACAAATGTGTTGAATCACTGAATCAAATGATTTTTATTTAATCACGACTAATTAAATCACCATACGTGCCCTAATATTTAATGCTTTATTTATCATTTATTTAATCTTTGCAACAAAATTCCTAAGGCAGTACACACTATGAGGCATTAACTGAGATTCATTAACAAATCCAATTGGTTTTAAGTGAATCAGACAAGTGAGTTTAATCACTGAATCAAATTTTTATTTAATCACAAGCAATTCAATCACAATAAATGCCTTAATATGTAATGCCTTAATTATTTATTATATAATGAATTTCTTCAAAGAGCTTGATAATGCATTATACACTTTGAATCAGGCAATTAATACAAAAAAAATGCATGTTCAATCAATAGGCTTTAAGTGAATCAGAAGAATGAGTTGAATCACTGAATCAAGTGATTTTTATTTCGTCACAAGCAATTTGATCTCCATAAATACCCTAATATTTAAAGCCTTAATTATTTATTTAATAATTACAAAGAGCTTTCTAACGCAGCACATGCTATGAAGTATTAACTGGACATTTCATTAACAAATAAACTTTAAATTGAATTGATTTGAATGAATCAGACAAATGAGTTGAATCACTAAATCATATGATTCCCTGGGCCCTATCATACACCGGGCGCAATAAGGCGTAGGATGTATTTGCCTTGACGTGTTGCTATTTTCAGACCAGCTCAAGCTTAATTTTCCCACTTTTTGGCCACGTTGTTTAAATAGCAAATCCATTTGTGCCATTCTGTGGGTGTTCTGGTCTATAAAGGAGGTGTGTTACGCCGCATTGTTAGAGTGTTGCTAGTTTGAGGAAATAATAGACTGTGCAATAGATCAGCTGAAAGCAGGTCTAAAGTCCAGCAGAGTGCGTTAGTTGTGCGCCTATGCAGGTCTAAATGCTTAATACACACAGGGTATACAGCACTACACAAATATCTTTACAGATGAAAAAGGAATTAAAGGAATAAAAAATTACCAAAGTTATAAAAACCACTGCCTCCGTGCAGTTATCTCAGGGGGGCTTTTTCAGTTTATTTACTTGCTTTTGTATAATGTTATTATTATTATTCGTATTATTTTTTATTTGCATATTTATATTTGCTTTAATCAATAAAAGTGTAGATTTGTCCACCTGTGGGGTTTTGGAGACGTCTGCATCACCATATGGGGCATAAGAACAGGACGTGTGTTTGGATATAACTTATATCAAGATTTTTCAAGATTTAAGGTGAGTCTTTTGTGTTTCCACAATGTGTTTGTAAAGTTTCAGCTCAGATCAGATTAGTTATTATACATATATCCGTCTTGTTTGACCACACTTCATTATTATTGTTCATTTATTCCTCTGCTGGAGATTTGAACTGAATTTAGAAATAGTTTTGAAGCAAATCTTTGAGCTTAACAAAGGAAATTAAATATGTGGGCTAATGGATATGTTCAGTGGAGTGAGTTTCCACCGTTTCCTTAATTCACTAAAGTAAAGAGTAAAAGTAAAGAGGCTGAATGGAGGAGGCTCGTTCTTTATCCTCGCGCTGCAGATGCTCTGTTTAACTGTTTTCTCACTAGTGAAGCTTCAGTTTTTACACTTACAAAGTCCACCATGTAAATAGCAAATGCACCATGGAGCGACACAACTGACTCTTAAAGGGAATGAGAGATGAGACTCTGATTGGTTTAATGCAGGTTATGCTCAAAACACACCCAGAACTCATTAAGAGAATAAGCACAGCCCTGTTAGACCATGCGCCGGGGTGCAGATCGTATTTCTCCATCCTTAAAATAGCAAAAGTGGATTCAGACACGGCCAAATGCTTTTGTGTCATGTGCTTTAGACTTTGCCACCTAGATCATTAAAATAGAGCCCCCTGACTGTGAGTTATTAGGTTTGTTTGAGGTGTGGGTTTGCTTTTTTTCACTGGCAGATTAATCAGTCTGCATGGAAAAATCTTTTCAATTATTGTAAAAAGTGTTTTGTCATGTTTTTACGGTTGTGAATTGCATTATGGGATGTTGATCTGAAACTTTTCTACAGTTTAACAAAGAGACCTACTGACATTTTAGTAATAATATCTAGAGAAATAAGTCTGTGAAATAACAGAAACTGTGCTGCAGTTTATTACAAGGTTTCTGTAGCGTGATATACAACACCAACCCAGACAATATAGCACTGAAAACTATTACACATGCAGAAAACACACTTTTTACAACTTCTCTAGGTTAAATGCTGGAAGAAAGATCAAGATCCTGTAATGAGATTCAAAAACAGAAATAAAAATCATGAATCATAAAGAATACAGATAACCGCTAATGTATGGCTATTTTTAACAGTGCAGCTGAAGGTCAGAGTTTCTCTGTCTTTTCTGGTGGTCTGAGGGTCTGACTGAAGTCACCGTGACTCAATCCACAGTGTCTCATAAAGTCCATGTCAAAGAGGACGCCCTGAACCACACACACACACACACACACACACTGCTTTAATGAGCTGACGCATTATAACCTGCAGACTGACACGTCAACACCAGCAGATCCACATCACAGGAATTCCAGCACTCATACACACACACACACACACACACACACACACACACACACACTGTATATTCAATTACATTATAGCATAGATGTTTATTATATTATATTATAAACAGGGCCTCACAGTGGCGCAGTGGGTAGCACAATCGCCTCACAGCAAGAATGTTGCTGGTTTGAGTCTCAACTGGGTCAGTTGGCATTTCTGTGTGGAGTTTGCATGTTCTCCCTGTGTTCGCGTGGGTATCCTCTGGGTGCTCCGGTTTCCCTCACAGTCCAAACACATGCGCTATAGGGGAATTGGGTATGCTAAAATTGTGTGTAGTGTGTATGTGTGAATGAGTGTGTTTGGATGTTTCCCAGTGATGGGTTGCAGCTGGAAGGGCATCTGCTGTGTATAACATTTGCTGGATAAAATGGCAGTTCATTCCACTGTTGCACCCCTTGATTAGTAAAGGGACTAAGCAGAAAATAAAATGAATGAATAAAAATATTATACACTCACTGGCCACTTTATTAGGTACAACTTACTAATACCGGGTTGGACCCCTTTTACCTTCAGAACTACCTTAATCCTTAGTGGCGTAGATTCAACAAGGAACTGGTAATATTCCTCAGAGATTTTGCTCCATATTGTCATGATAGCATCATGCAGTTGCTGCAGATTTGTCGGCTGCACATCCATGATGCCAATCTCCCGTTCCACCACATCCCAAAGGTGCTCTATTGGATTGAGCTCTGGTGACTGTGGAGGCCATTTGAGTACAGTGAACTCATTGTCATTTTCAAGAAACCAGTCTGAGATGATTCACGCTTTATGACATGGTGCGTTATCCTGCTGGAAGTAGCCATCAGAAGATGGAGACACTGTGGTCATAAAGGGATGGACATGGTCAGCAACAATACTCAGGTAGGCTGTGGCGTTGACACCATGCTCAATTGTTACTAATGAACTCAAAGTGTGGCAAGAAAATATCCCCCACACCATTACACCACCACCACCAGCCTGAACCCCTGATACAAGGCAGGATGGATCCATGCTTTCATGATGTTGATGTTAAATTCTGTCCCGACCATCCGAATGTGGCAGCAGAAATAGAGACTCATCCTTAGATATAATTATAGTAGACACTTGCTTTGTTTACCAAATAAGTGGATCTAATTAGATTTTCTTTGTAAACCTTTAATAATATTTTCTTTGTAAACCTTTAATTGTTTATGTTTTTAATTACTATACTCCTAAAATAATTCAGCAAAAATCTCTATATTTCTTCAAAACTCTTAAATGTCTGTAGACTGTGTGTGGCTCTGTGTATGATCATGATGCTGCATATTAGACAGAGGCTGTTGTTCTGTGTTCTCTGATTCAGTCTGCAGATGATTCTGCTCTACTTTTATTTATAAGCTTTATGTGTCGTTTGCTGAATGCTGTGTGTGAGAGTCGGTGTTGATTTTTCAGACTTCTGACACGTTCAGCTTGTTGAACACACACTCCTGTGTGTAATGAGCTGTTTACGTGTTGGTAAAACAGGCCTGTTTGATTTACACACACACACGCTCATGAATTCTCCATCACAGCGCATGTTTTATTTATTGTGTTTGAGTGTAATTGGAGTGTGTGTGTGTGTGTGTGTGTGTGTGTGTGTGTGTGTGTGTGTGTGATTGTGATGTGCATTCCTGCATTCACACATCAGACTTCATCAGTTTAGTTATGAATAAACAATTACACACACATGCTGGAAACTAAACTGGTTAATTACAGTAAAGATTTCCTACACACACACACACACACACACACACACACACACACACACACACACACGCGTTTATACTAATGCAAGTACACTGTGGTTCTTGGTGTTTGTGGCAGAATGACGCTTCAGGTGAAACAGTTTCATCATTCACATGCAGCATCAAGATCTGTGTTTTGCCAATAGTTGATCAGTTTGTGTAGTATCTTCAGCTGATGTGTATTCAGAGCATGTGTACAAACTACATCCTGAGTACTGTGTGTGTGTGTGTGTGTGTGTGTGTGTGTGTTGTCTCATATCTGATGCTAACACTGGAGTGCAGTGAATAATGAGCGCTGCTGATGTGCTTCTCCTGGGGAGGATCTTGATTATGATCATCGTCATTATCATCAGGAGTGTGTGTGTGTGCGTGTGTGTGTGTGTGACAGGGGTGACAGGACTGCTGCCCCACATGTCTTTTACCTGCCCTTCAACTCTTTGTTTTCCTCCTCTTCATGTTTCTCCTCTTTATCAAATTCTTCCTCTTCTTACTCCTCAACCTCCTGCTCATCTTCGTCTTCCTCATCTTTGATCTCCTCTTCCTCTTCCTGCTCATTGTCTTCCTATTCATCTTCCTCCTCATTTTCTTTACCTTGTTCTCTTCCTCCTCCTTTTAATCTTCTTGTCCTTCTCATTCTCTTCCTTTTCCTCCTCCTCTTCTTCATTCTTCTCCTTCTCTTCTTCTTCATTCTTCTCCTCCTCTTCTTCCACTTCTTTCTTTTTTTCTCCTCCTCTTTTTCTCCTCATCTTCCTCCTCTTTTCCTTCTACTCCTCCTCTTCCACTTCCACTTCCTCCTCCTCTTTTTTTCTCTCCCTCCTCTTCTTCTCATTTCCCTCATCTTCATCCTATTCTCTTTCTCCTTCTCCTCTTCCACTTCTTCGTCCTTTTTTTCCTCCTCCACCTTCTCCTCTTCTTCCTCCTCCTCCTCCTCCTCTTCTTCTCCTTCTCCTCATCATCATCCACTTCTTCTTCTCCTCATCTTTCTCCACTACTTCTCCTCCTCCTCCTCCTCTTCCTCCTCCCCTTTCTCTTCTTTTTTATTCCTCCTCTTCTCCTCCTCCTTCCCTTCTTTCTTCTTCTCTTTTTCATCTTCTTCTACTTCTCTTCCTGCTCCTCCTCCTCCTTTATCCCTCCATCCACATCTTCCTCCTTCTTCTTCTTCCTCCTTCCTCCTCCCCCTCTTCTTCTGTCTTCATCTTCTTTCTCTTCCTCCTCTTCTTCCTCCTCTTTTTTTCCTTTTCCTCTTTTTCCTCCTCTTCTACTCCGCCTATTCCTCCTCATATTCCTCTTCCTCATCTTTTATTTTCTCCTCTTCATCATCATCCTCATCTACAGGTTTAGAGCTACGCACACACACACACACACACACACACACACACACACACACACACACAC
>CAIGQZ010032119.1:4142720-4166865 GCA_903798205.1 Danio tinwini | reverse complement strand
TTAATGTAAATAACTGAAATATCTTTCAGTAAAATAACATTAAATAATGTAAATACATGAAATAGTTTCAAGCACTAGTGAAAAGGTACATTAAACTGTGTTAAATAATATACAGTGCATCCGGAAAGTATTGATAGCAGTTCAGTTTTTCCACATATTTTATATTCCGTAGTGGATTTTTAAAAGTGGGGGGACAGCTGTATGAAATCTAAAGGTTTACTTTCATATACTTATTAACCACCTGTTTCTTAATGGTCTGTCTCAAAAAGTGAGGGGGACATACCCCCCAACCCCACCCCCACCCCCCCGGGTTCTACACCCCTGGATACAGCCTTATTCCAAAATGGATTAAATTGATTTATTTCCTCAACATTCTACACACAATCCCCCATAATGACAATGTGAAAAAAGAGTTTTTGAGATTGTTGCAAATTTATTCAAAATAAAAAGCTAATAAATCACTTGTACATCAGTATTCACAGCCTTTGCTTAACACTTTGTTGATGCACTTTTGGCAGTGATTACAGCCTCAAGTCTTTCTGAATATGATGCCACAAGCTCAGCTCACCTGTCTTTGGGAATGTTTGCCCATTCCTCTTTGCAGTACCTCTCAAGCTCTATTAGGTTGAATGGGAAGCGACGGTGTACAGCCATTTTCAGATCTCTCCAGAGATGTTCAATAGGATTTAGGTTTGTGCTCTGGCTGGGCCACTCTAGGACATTCACCGAGTTGTTGTGAAGCTACTCCATTAATATTTTGGCGGTGTGCTTTGGGTCATTGTCCTGCTGGAAGATGAAGCGTCGCCCCAGTCTGAGATCAAGAGCACTCTGAAGCAGGTCTTCATTCAGGATTTCTCTGTACATTGCTGCATTCATCTTTCCCTCTATCCTGACTAGTCTTTCAGTTCCTGCTGCTGAAAAACATCCCCACAGCATGATGCTGCCACTGCCATGCTTCACTGTAGGGATGCTATTAGCCTGGTGATGAGCGCTGCCTGCTTTTCTCCAAACATAACGCCTGGCGTTCACTCCAAAGAGTTTAACTTTAGTCTCATCAGACCAGAGAGTTTAGTTTCTTATGGTCTGAAAGTCCTTCAGATGCCTTTTGGCAAACTCCAGGTGGGGGTGTCTTCCGTCTGGCCGATCTACCATACAGGCCTGATTGGTGGATTGCTGCACAGATGGTTGTCCTTCTGTAAGGTTGTCCTCTCTCCACAGAAGAACACTGGAGCTCAGACAGAGTGACCATCGGGTTATTGATCACCTCCCTGACTAAGACCCTTCTCCCCTGATCACTCAGCTTAGATGGCTGGCCAGCTCTAGGAAGAGTCCTGGTGGATCCAAACATCTTCCACTTACTAATGATGGAGGCCGCTGTGCTCATTGGAACTTTCAGGGCAGCAGAAATGTTTCTGTAACTTTCCCCAGCCTTGTGCCTTGAGACAACCCCGGTTTGTGCTTTGGGACCTTTATGGAATGTGTGTAGAACTTGGAAGAAATAAATTAATTTAATCAATTTTGGAATAAGGCTGTAACATAAAAAATGTGTAAAAAGTGAAGCGCTATCAATACTTTTCAGATGCACTGTAAATAAAAAAATATATATTTTAGTTTAACAGCACTAGTTAAAAAAGGTCAACTAAATTACAAACAAACAAACAAAGAAATGAATGAAACAATATTTTTAAGAGCACAGGTGAAAAGAATTGGTTAATTAAATTGTTAAAGGATGCAAAAAAATAATTAGAATATTTTCCTTCAAGAGCACTGGCTTAAATTAAGGTACATTAAATCACATTAAAAAGGTAAAAATCAAATATATTCTTTCAAGGGCACTGGTAAAACAAATAATTAAAATAACATATTAAAGATAAATTAATAAGATACAATTATTTAGTAAAATTAGTTAAATTAAATAAACTAAATATGTTAATTAATTTAATTTACCAAAACATTTTATTTAATTTAAGTTATTATAATTAATTATTATTTATGTTGTTAATTATTATTGTACAGTGTAATTATTATTAATATTGTTATTTTAAATCTTGAGTTAAATTAAATGACCTAAATGTATATACTTCTATTTTAGATTTATGTTTTTAATTATATTCAAAATGCGTTGAGGGCTCTCTGACAGTAAGCAGTCCCTCATTTGAGGACTCTAGGGAAAAGCAGAGTTCAGTAATTAGTCAAACGAGTCTGTAACTCTGATTGCATGAAGTCACTGAATAACTCTGTGCTTTCTGGAATGCTTTAGCAAATTAGTTTTGAGTTTTCATCACTGCATTCTTACAGTAGAAAACTTTTACACTTACACACTTTATTGGGGATGTGGAAATTATGTTGAAAAAAAACTCTATTAAACAGCACTTTTATTCGAAATGTTTATTTTATTGGACATTTATTATATTTATTTTATTTTAATATTTATTCAGATTTCTTTGAAATGTAAATTGTTTTAATATTAATTATATTTAATTTATTTAAATATTCAAATTTATTTGAAATATTTATTTTATTTGATGGTAAATTTTATTATTATTATTATTATTTTTAAATATTTATTCATGTTTCAAATTTCTATTTTGATTATTATTAAGTATTATTATTTTATTTGACTTCAACAGAGGTCATCAAGGACACGTTAAATTGATAAAAAGTGAGAGTAAAGCATTTATTATATTACTATTATATTATTAAAAAATTGCATTTTTATATTTTCCTTTGTGAATCTGTGAAGCCTGATCTATAAATTAGTATAAATGAACATATTTTTGCACAGTGATGATGTAAGGCAGGTGGAGTCTCTCATTAAACACTGTTGAAAAGTGTGTGAATGTGGAGGTTGAATATTTATAATGTCAGAAAGCACAAGCTTTTTCTAGACGAGCTGATTAATTTCCCAGAAGATGCACACGCACACAGGCATGCACACAGGCACGCACACAGGCACACACACACACACACACACACACACACACACACACACACACACCCTGAATAGAATGCTCTGTTGGACTCGTTTGCTCTTGTGACTTTAGCTCTAAATGAGCAGGACAGCAGGAGTAAAGTATGTTTAATTAATAAATATAATTCAATGTATTATTTATTGTTTTAGTTCATTTTGTTAAATGTTGTTTTATTTAGTTTTTTTTATTTCATATTTATTTTTATTTAATTTAATGTTTTTTATTACATTTAATAAAAAATGTACATTCAAATTTTACTTTATATTTTTCTTTAATTTTATTTATGAGGTTATTTATTTATTTATTATTTGTTATATTTTGTTTTGCATTATATACATTTTTAATTAATGATTTAATTTAACATTTTAAGAGGTTATTTATTTTTATTTTGTTTCATTTAATTTAAATTATTGTATTTTTAAAATATAAAATTTTATTTATTTATTAAATTAAACTAAATAAATTTGGTTAAATTATTATTAGATTTTATCATTTTAATTTAATTTATTTTATTGATTTATTTTTGTTATATTTTGTTTTATTGTATTTTGTTTTTTATTTCAGATTTTCTTTCGTTTAATTTAAATTAATGTATTTTTGAAAGATTCAATTTTATTTATTTATTAAATTAAATTAAGTTAAATAATTGTATTTTATTTTATATTGTTTAATGTAATTTTATTTGAGGTTATTTATTGTTATATTATGATTTATTTAGTTTTTATTTCTTATTTTGTATATATAATAAATATATAAAGTTTATATATAATAATATTTTTTTATTTAATTAATATTTTAAGGTTTTGTCTGTCTGTCTATCATCTATCTATCTATGACATGTATGAAAATAATCATTAGGGTGAATTCTGAGCAAAGTATTGAAAGGTTTTGTGAAAGTTTCTGCTTTATAAACCAGTCAGACATTTACAGTAACATTACAGTACATTATTTTGCTACTGACACCATGAGTTTCATATGTTTCTGTGCACAACTTTGCCGTCTCCTTCATTTTCCACATCTAAAGTGTTTGTAAAGTGTCTCTCATTGACCACGGGGATGCAGCGATGGGATTATTGTGGATTTATCTCATTAATTTCTTCAACTTTAGTGTTTGTGAAGTTTGTCTGCGGTGTTCATGATAGCTCTGGGATTGAGCTCTTCTTTCAGCACAGATAATGGGATTGTGATCAAATCTCTGAAAGCCAGGGAAGAATATTCACCTTGAAGAGGGATAAATGGGCTTTTTCTACTTCACAGCATCGTCTTTTCTTCTCCAGATCTTATTATTGCATTTTCTTGGCCGGAGATCAGACGCCGATCTGGCCGGAAGTTCAGTGGACATGCTGGATTGAGAACAAATGTTTGTGTTTTCAGGGCTGAAGTCTGCTGAAAGAGCTGCTTCTCTTCCTCAGAAAGTAGATATTCTTGTAGATATTTAACCTTGTTGATCAAGAGTAGGGCCAGGCAGACATCTTTTGCTATTTCTGCACAGTATTTATCATTAGGCAGAATGATTCTGGGAGTATCGACTACGAACTTATTATACATAGATAAAAATAATACCTTTTATTTCATGCAAACCCAATTAGATCCACTTATTTGGTAAACAAAGCAGGTTTCTCATATATTATAACTAATAAAAGACAAACTGTATTGTAAATAAATCATGTGAACATTTTCATATTAGCCAATAATATTACTGAAATTAATTTAGAAACTGAATAAATATAAATTTACACACATTTACACTAGTAAATAAATAAATAGGGGCGATACAGTGGGTATCAGTAGATATAGTAGAGCAAGAAGGTTGCTGGTTTGAGTCCCGGCTGGCTCAGTTGTCATTTCTCTCCCCGTGTTGGCATGGGTTTCCTCTGGGTGCTCCGGTTTCCCCCACAGCCCAAACACATGCGCTATAGGGGAATTGATGAACTAAATTGGCCGTAGTGTTTGAGGGTGTGCTCACACTATGCTATCCGAACCGTGCCCAGGCCTGTTTCCTGGATCGTTTGAGAAGTGTGAGTGCTCCAAATCGGGCTCAGGCACAGTTCACTTGGGCGGCCCTTGCCCGGTTGGATGAGGTGGACCTGAGCACGGTTCACTTGGGCTCAGACGCGGTACGCTTACAGTGTGAGTGCAAATCGTGCCTGAGCCCGAAACTGAAAGTGAGACATGACTTAAAGGGACTGTTTGATATGGATTAATTAATCATTCGTACTGTTCAATGAACGCAAACTGAGGTAGATTATTAAAGACCCAAACCCCTCACTGCACGTCAGCTGCGCCTTCAGCAAACCTCCTAATTCCTGCAACACTTTATGATGGTTTATGAGCGTCAAAAGTGGCTAATCTGTTCAGTGAAATATTAGACTGTGTGTCACCGCATATTAAACAACTTAAATGATATAACTAAAGATATATCCACTGAGCTGAGCGAGAGCGCTTACTGAACAGCGCATCATCAATGACGTGAGCGCACCCAGGCCCAGATGTAATGTGAGTCCGGGGAGAGACGGGAGGGGGGGCAAGCATGCTTTGGCCCGATTCAAGGCAACTGGACATAGTGTTAGTATGACCTAAGTGTGTGTCCTGGTCTTCTAGGTTGAGGGTTGAGCATTGGGCTAGAAACTAGATTATATGAAACACCGATATGGTTCAGCTAAATATGTACTTTAATATAAAATGGCCCTGGGAGTAAGTATGAGTAAGTAGATAAATAAGTAGACTCAATGAATGGGCTAAAAATCTGCAGGCCTGTTCATGAGGTTTAATTACTGCATTTTATTAGCATTTTAAGCTCTCGTTTTTGCTGGATTAGTTTGTCATTTAGTGATCATAATCACACTTAACTGCACCAAATTTACAGCAGGGAAAATAAGCATTGAACACATATTTTTTTTTCCTGGAAATAATATTTCTAAAGGAGCTGCTGACAGGGAATTGGAGCAGATTTTGGTAAAGACCCAAACAATACAAACATAAACATAAAATAAAACAAAACAAATCTGATAAATGAGTTCTGTGTATTAAAAATGACAGAAGGAGAAAGAGCAGAACCACTGTTGTGGTGCTGCAGCTTAAAGACGCCTCTCATATGGAGAATGAAGACTCATGCATTGCTCAGGTGTGAGCTTCTCACAGACTTTAACAGTGTGTCAAAACTTCTGTGGGTCTTATCTATCAAATCTGAGCTTTATTTTGTATTTTCTATTGGATTGGGGTCAGGTGACTGGCTGGGCCATTCTACAGCTTGATTTTCTTTCTTTGAAAGCATCTGAGAGTCTCCTTGGCTGTGTTTTGGATCATTGTCTTGCTGAAATGGTTTCATCTTCGTCCTCCTGCTAATGTAGATGTTGGACTGAAGCAGCTGATATTCATTTACACTGAGGAAGGGCAGAGAGTTGCAGAAGAACTAATGAGAGATTTCAGCTGCTGTCTGGGCTTTCACTGCCAAACTGCACCTCCCTTTCTTCATCTGTTCAATACTATTTCCCTGAATCATTTCACTTTATTATGCATAACTTCATTTGTAAACTAATTAGATTTGTTTTATTTGCATATATGGATTTCTTTGGTTGTTACCAACATCCAGTGTCACACTTAGAGATATTTTTACTGAGAAAAATGTTGACGTGTTTATTATTTTCCCCATTGTGTTTACTACAATTTTGTCAATTTTGGTTAGTATAGTATTTTACTATTACTACTACTAAAGTGTTTATTTACAAATATGAATTTTAAATAGTAAGTTAGTAAGTTATGACATTTAAATAAAACATTGGGATGCTGACTTTGGAAAAAAGGTTTGTGTTTTCCGGCCTATAGTCTGCTGAAAGGGCTGAAAGTAGATGTTCTTGCAGATATTAAACCTTGTTAATCTCTAGGTTTAAATACTGCATTTTAGTGGCGTTTTAAAGAACTATTTATGTTGTATTCATTTGTTGTTTGATGATCACAACCACACTTTTTGATGCATCAAAAATATTTACTACAATTTTGTCAAAATTGATTGCCATAGTATTTTACTACTACCACATTTTAGAAATAAAGGTACAGGAGCTGCAACCAGGCAGTACCTTTTAAAAAGATACATATTGGTACCCAAATAATCCACAGTGGTACCTCAAAGGGGCATATTAGTACCCAAATGTAACTAAAACGTACCTTTGAGGTACCATTATGGACCCTTCAGCTCCTGTACCTTTATTTCTGAGAGTATACTAAATATTTATTTACAAATATATATTTAAACTGTAAGTTTTATTTTACATTTTATAAATATTGATTGTTATGAGATTTAAATAAAAGAAAAATAAATTAAATTATATGAATAGAAAAAAAATACAATAAATACTTGTACAGTACAAATGATTGTTTTTAAATATGTTTTAATATGTAAAGGTGTTTTAATATGTATATTTATGCTTCTATTACATTTATTTATTTATTTATTTGTAGATTTGTGTAATTATTTTTCCCAAATACAAATATACTAGACATCTATCATTACAAAACCTTCCCAAATTTTTATAGAATTTGTTGAAATGTGTTTTGAATAAAAACTGTAGCCTATTGTCATTTATTAAGCAAATAAAAAACTGCCTGGCAAATTCAATATTCCCAATATTCCTCAATTTGCAAAATAATAATAATAATAATAATAATAATAATAATAATAATAATAATAATAATAGTAATAATAATAATAATAATAATAATAATAATTGTAATAATAATAACAATAATAATAGTAGTAATAATAGTAATAATAATAATAATAATAATAATAATAATAATAAAAATAATAATTGTAATAATAATAGTAATAATAATAATAATAATAATAATAAAAATAATAATTGTAATAATAATAATAATAATAATAATAATAATAACAATAATAACAATAATACTATTATTATTATTATTATTATTAACAATGATAATAATAATAATAATAATAATAATAATAATAATAATAATATTTGTAATAATAATAATAATAATAACATTAATAATAATAATAATAATAATAATAATAATAATAATAATAACATTAATAATAATAATAATTATAATACTACTACTACTAATAATAATACTAATAGTAATAATAATAATAGTAACAATAACAACAACAGATAATAATAAGAGTAATAAAAATAATAGTACAAAATACATTTAATAATAATGATATTATAATAATATATCACATTCACATATTAATATAATTTAAAATATCACATTTTTGAAAAGTAGGTAAATACTTTTGTTTAATAATTATATTTTAAAATTATATAATTATATTTTTTTAGCATATATTTTTTATTTTATTTTAATATTCATTCATTTTCTTTTCAGCTTAGTCCCTTTATTAATCTAGGGTTGCCACAGCGGAATGAACCGCCAACTTACCCATCACTGGGAAACCATATCCACACACTCATTCACACACATACACTATGGGCAATTTAGCTTACCCAATTGCCCTGTGCATGTGTTTGGACTGTGGGGGAAACGGGAGCACCCAAAGGAAACCCACACAAACATGGGGAGAACATGCAAACTCCACACAGAAACATGAACTGACCCAGCTGAGGCTCGAACCAGCAACCGTTATGCTGTGAGGTAATCGTGCTACCCACTGCTCCACTGTGACACCCTTATTTCAATGTTCTTTACTTTATCATTTTTATTTTAAAGTATTACTGAAGTTATAAACAGGGACGGTGATGGTAAATAAAGTCGAATCGTCTGCCAGTAGAGGATCCCGCTTGGTCTTAAAACCTTCACTAAATGCTCATTTTCACTATTGATGTTTAAAGCTGGACTCGGTGCCGTCATTACTGACCCTCAGCAGGCTCTCCTTCTGCTTTTTCATTGAATATTGCATTAAAAGTCCTTTATGAGCTGCTGCTTCCTAAATGGCTTGAACAAGTCCAGCAGTTGAGCTCTTATGAAGACATTTTTATTCATTACTGATATTCCCAGCGCAGAAACACGAGCCTGACAAACACACGCCGCTCTCTTCAAATGCAGTTTCAAAAGTCACCAGCGCTGGAAATGCAATAATGCTGAACTCTGATGTCTGAGTGCATAAACAGAAGAATACACACCGTAATGCATCTTTTTGTTGTGTGCATTAATAACTGATCATGCTAAGCACACACACACACACACACACACACACACACACACACACACACACACTGTTTTACTCTTGCTTAAGCACTCCCAAAACATTTATTTTGTAAATCTCATTATACTTGTTAAAAGTAAGAATGTGCATTTCATTGAAGTATTTGTTGCATTGCTTTAATGTTTTTTTTAAAGTAATGCAATCAAGCCTAGTTCACACTACAGGATTTTAAGCCTGATTTGAGCCCGATTTGGAAGTTAACGAGCTCGCCGACAGATCGGCCTGTGATTGGGGAAAAATCTGCGATGCTCAGCGCTGAGCAGTCTTTATGTGTTAACTATTGAACAATGCGTCAAAGAGGCTCGCTGAAGCGTCGCCGATACCTCGCAGACGGAAATCCAATATCTAGCAAGCTGAATATTCCAGAGCAGTCGGCCGACTCGACCCCACATGTGATCAGATGTAATAATGAGCTGCAGCCAATGAGAATAAACACATGAATGGCCATGTGTTCAGGAGCTGAACAGAAACGTCTGTGATTGGCCAGAATGGGCATTGATGCACTCGCTTTATTCTGTGTTAACACGGACACAAGAGTAGACTATATTAACAGTGGAACTAGAACTCTGTAACTATTAGAATTACCATAATGCTCATTCTGACCTTTCTCACATCATATTTACATTCAAAACTTCTATTGAGATATTAAAATTAAGTTTGAATGTCTGTCATTATATTTTATGACAGCATTACCCTAAAAATATAATATTTTTTGGTAATACAGCCTATAAATATGTAGTTACTAGAACATGCAAAGGTCTGAGCTTCGCTTTCATTTTCACTTTCAAACAGGAGCTATTTTGCAGCACAGAATATGCTGTTTTAAAAGATATATCTGAAGTAAATTTATATTTTTGCCATCAGAAAGTTTTGTTTATTTTAGCAGGAAGTTGCTAGGTAAAGAAATGCATGCATAATTAAAGTCACAGCGAAAAGAAGCAGACATGCATGCAGTCGTTTTGACCAATATGGTAATTAAAGGTAGACATGCTCAGCTCTTTACTGTTTTGTAATTTTTAAAAATAGCAATGTTAAATAGATATATTTAGAAACCGTCAGGGTGTTATAGATATGTTAGTTTTATTTCAAAGAGTTATGAAATGACAAAAATTAAAAACTCTCTGTGTATCTCTCCACTTGAACTTTGCAGATGAGTGATTGATCCTCTGATGAATCAGCTGACTGATGATGCTTTTAAATGCTCTATTGAAAGCTTGAAACGCTGCCAGTGATGTCATCAGCACACAAGCAGCCAATAGTGATTATCTTTCTCTGACGACTCCTCCCTCAAAATTTCATTGGCTGTGGTTTGGTAGCTTGACTGAGCTGTTGGCGAACGAATTGTTGACAGATCATGTTGTGTGTGACCCCCCTCTTGTGGATCATTTACGTAGTGTCGCGTAGAAGCGTAGAAGACACAAAATCAAGTCATGTAGTGTGAACTACACAGCGATCTGCTGATGTTTAAAATCCTGTAGTGTGAACTAGGCTTTAGGGATGTCCATATCTGATCACATGATCGGAATCAGGCCCGATCACCTGGCTTCAGACTCGACCGGAATCGGATGCTACCTTCCGATCAGGATTCAAATATATATGTATTTTTATTGTCATTATTTTTTAACACATCTAAAGTTATGCGGTGGCACAGAGTTAGACCACGTTCTTAACTTCACATTGAAACAGTAGTGCGTGCAGCGTGACATCACTGTTGCAGAGACATGCTATTGGTTAAATGTTGGCAAAGTAGAACACAGCTTGAAGCGGATGTATGTCTATGCTCTGGAGGTATTATAAAGTTGATGATGACAACATCGCCATAGCAAACTGTGAGATATGTAAACTTAGGATTGCCTGCTGGGTGTTTTAATTGAGTGTTTTAAGAGGTGTTTCTTTTTATATTAGATTTTTTTATATTTACTAAAGTCCAAAAGTGAAGAATTGATGTTATTTATTACTTGATTGTTAAAGCTACCTCACAGAAGTGCTCTGTTTGTTAAAATAAGGTGAATTCAATTAAAAATAAGGAACATCCAGGATCTGTTTCTTCACACTTTATTCTTTTTTTATGTATTATAGAAGTATCTGATCAGCTTTCGATATCGGCAGATACTCCAACCCAATCTCACAGCAATTCGTAACTTTTTGATTTAGTGGCTAATTTGTATGAATTTGTCTGATATAATTCATACAAATTAGTATGATTTGCTTATCACCCAATGACAGGTTGGGTTAGGTGCCACGCCTCCTTTTTAAAATCGTACATTATCGTATGACTTAACTTAAATTAAACTCAAATTAGCCACTAAACTGACAAAACGTAAAATACTTACGTTCAGGCTGGACACTCTAAATCCAATGACTCGGACTCGAGAGCAAAAACACCTGATCGGGACATCCCTAACTGCAATGAATAAATACATTTAAAGTGCATGCAAATATTAGTTTCCCATCTAATAAATAAAATAATATATTATTTAAATACAAACACAGACACTCACATGGAGTAATGGTGTTTTAAACAAAAGGTGTTTTATGGTGTTTCAGTTGCAATAAAAATATTATTTTTAAAATCTACAGGTTTGTAATTGTTCTAAAATACATTTATTTGTATTAAACTAAATATCTAAAAACATTTAGAAAGCTGAACTTGTGCAGTTGAAGTGCAGAAAACAACTGAAAGCCTGTTTAAATACATGCTAATGTTTCTTATTTGTGTTATTCACTCACCGGCCACTTTATTAGGTACACCTTACTAGTACCTGGTTGGACTCTTTTGCCTTCAGAACTGTCTTAATCTTTTCTTGGCATGGATTCAACTGGAAATATTCCTCAGAGATTTTGCTCCATATTGACATGAGAGCATCACGCAGTTGCTGTAGATTTTTCAGCTGCCAATTTTTCAGCTGGAGATTTTTGCCAATCTCCCGTTCCACCACATCCCAAAGGTGCTCTATTGGATTGAGATCTAGTGACTGTGGAGGCCATTTGAGTACAGTGAACTCATTGTTATGTTCAAGAAACCAGTCTGAGATGATTCACGCTTTATGACATGGTGCGTTATCCTGCTGGAAGTAGCCATCAGAAGATGGAGACACTGTGGTCATAAAGGAATGGACATGGTCAGCAACAATACTCAGGTAGGCTGTGGCGTTTGCACGATGCTTAATTGGTACTAATGGACCCAAAGTGTATTAGACCAACCCGTCTGGCACCAACAACTATGCCACGTTCAAAGTCACTTAATTCTTCCCCATTCTGATGCTCACTTTATACTGCAGCAGATAGTCTTGATCATGTCTACATGCCTAAATGCATTAAGTTGCTGTCATGGCTGATTAGAAATCAGCGTTAACAAGCAGTTGGACAGGTGTACCTAATAAAGTGGCCGGTGAGTGCATGTAATTATAATATTTTTTTCACCAACTTTTTTGTGATTTAAACAAAAGTGCTTAAATTGCAATTTACATAATTTTGAAGTGCAATGCAATGCAAAAAAAAAAAAAAAAATATATATATATATATATATATTTTTTATGTAAGCAGTGCTATATTGCAAAAATATGCAAAGTAATCTTAATGGCAGGGGCGTAGATTGTCTCTTGACATTGGTGGGGTCATATATCAGCGCACGCATTGAACAGCACAAATTCTGTTTCACGATTTTAAAAGCATGAATAAAATACTTAATAATATAAACTAAACACTTAATAATACAAATAACGATCATGTCACATGCTGCAAAATGCATTATTTAAATCTTGAATAAAACCTGCATTATTCAAATCATAATGGTAAATAGGCTTTTTTTTAAGTAAAATATATATTTTGATTTTGTGATGAAGCTTTTCGACAGCTGAAGTCAGTCAGATCTGGAGTGCATAAAACATCTGAAAGCCTGTTTGAATAGATTTGAATGCATGTTTTTTAGTTTGTTGGCAAGAGTAAATACAGCATGTGTCGTTTGCATGATGGGATATTAATGTGGACGGCTTGTAAATCATGCACATTATGATGTTATGTTTCATTACGTCTATAGCGTCCAGTTTAACCCGTGCCAAATCTGTTTTCATTGCTGACCAGCAGAGACGGAGGGAATTTATGAAGCGAAAGAGTTTAAGAGTTGCATCATTTCCTGAGGAGAAAGCCAACATTTGCTGAAGTGCAGTCTTGACCACAGTCACCTGCTTGTGCATTATTTTGCTAAGATTACTACTGTTTTGCATTTTTATTTTGATTCTATTTTTAATTTTGCTGTATAGGTTTCAGTATTTAGTTTTAGATTAGTTTCTACACTCTCAGAAATAAAGGTATAGGAGCTGTCTCTGGGTCTCTGGGGCAGTACCTTTTCAAAAGGTACATATTTGTACCCAAAGAGTCCACAGTGGTACCTCAAAGGTGCATATTAGTGCCCAAATGTACCTAAAAAGTACCTTTGAGGTACCACTGTGGACTCTTTGGGTACAAATATGTATCTTTTGAAAAGGTACTGCCCCAGAGACAGCTCCTGTACCTTTATTTCTGAGAGTGTAGTTTAGCAGAATATGTTCAGTGTCTGTTTGCACAGCTTCTGTTTGCACATTACTTCTTGATATAAAAATAAAATAATAGTTTGAACAAACACTGTACCCAAAATCACACAAGTGCAACGAACAAAAGTAAAAGTGACAAATTCTTCATATTAAAATCATACTGTATGTAGTTAAACATGCCTACATTACAGTTAAATGTGCTAACATTACATGTTTAGCAAATAACAGACAATATATAACTTTTTATAGTTATATAAAATATGATTTGAATACAATAGTGCAGCCAAATATTTTTAATTGTAATTAAACAATCAAAACATCTGTGTTTACATAATGTATATCTACTCATTGTGTGAATATAAAAATGTTTACATTAAATACAAAACAAAACCAAAATATTTACATTCATCTCAGTTGTTTTCTCAAATATGCACAGGTCTGTGTGTCTGTATATCTCTGCTCGTTAGGTCGGTTCCGGTTCCGGGTCCAAGCCGCTACTTATTTAATATGAGAAAATATTCGTTTCTGACAACGTTTTAGTCAAATTTTATATAAAATCATGGTGTACACAACAGTGTTTGGTTTGGACTAGCTGCATCACAAACACCAATAATTTAACAATTTATTAAAAAAATTTACCACTTTCTGTCCACCTGATATTAGGCATGTATATATATATATATATATATATATATATATATACACACACACACACACACACACACACACACACACACACACACACACATATATTATATAGTTATATATATTAGCCCCCCTGAATTATAACCCCCGTTTATTTATTTTTTACCTAATTTCTGTTTAACAGAGAGATTTCTTGAACACATTTCTAATCATAATAGTTTTAATAACGTATTTCTAATAACTGGTTTATTTTATCTTTGCCATGATGACAGTAAATAATATTTGACTAGATATTTTTCAAGACACTTCTATACAGCTTAAAGTGACGTTTAAAGGCTTAACTAGGTTAATTAGGGTAACTAGGCAGGTTAGGGTAATTAGGCAAGTTATTGTATATCGATGGTTTGTTCTGTAGACTATCCAAAAAGGGTACCTATTGTAACAAGGATAGACGCTGTACAATGAAGTGAGGATCTGTATGCAAGACTTTATTAGCAGGATGGTCAAACAAGCAGTGGTCAAAACAGGAACAAACAGATGTATATGGGCAATCCTAAGTCGTAGTCGTAATAGCAGGCAGATGGTCACAAGGCAGGCGGCATATAGGGAATAATCAAACAAAGCAAAGGTCTAAAACACGGAAGGCAAGGCAAGGAGAAACATGTTGTAATGTTCACTTGTAACAGTTAGCAAGACTCAGCAATAATGTGTGTGTTTGAACTGCTTATATAGTGCAATAATGAGTCCTAGAGCAGCTACAGCTGTCGGAGTGTAATCAGTGATGATCTGGAACGTGTGTGAGCGGAGTGCATGTATGGAGTTGTAGTCCAAAGCATGGCCGATTTGTAGTCCATGTGAATGTGTTTGTGTTTACCAGCGATCTCTGGCTGTAGATCACTAGTGAACGTGACACCTCTGGTAAAAAATCTCCTTTTCAAGCTGTTTGGACAGACATGTGTTTAGGTATAGTGTATAGACCGCCATATTGGGGTGATATAAACACACCCAGTCCTTTTTTTTTCAATTGAGCAACATAAAAACGGTGGGCCAATTGGAGCGGTTTTGAGACTGATCGCAACTTGAGTGTGGTCGCCCCGCCCACCCAATTGATTGACAGCTGTGTATTAACATGTGTCTGTAGTAACTATCCTGTAATAACTATCCTGTAATAATCCTATCCACAAGACAGGACGTGCGCAAAGCAACCATAAATAAAAAGATCTGTTTAGTTTACTAGGATCATCAATCATCATCAAATGTGATCAAGAGTGAGTTTTACAAGTTTAAAATGTTGTAAAACAGTGCATGTGTGTAATGAATTACAGCGATTTACTTCAGCTTTACTTCATCAGCACCGCCGCATGTCAGAACAATTATAAAAAAGACGCTTCAATCCCAACTTGTGGACGTAAAATCAGGTTTATTTTGTACATTAATGTAACAGATATCCATACAGGAGTGGATATTAACCTGTATCCTGTCACATTTACGAGCAAAAAGAGTGCACAGCACTGTATGCGTGTGTGTTCACACTGTGTGTGTGTGTCTGTGTGTGTGCGTGAACTTTGTAACAACATTGTGCGTGACTCATCGTTGTAACTCCACAACAAATGCATCAAATACTCATTGGTAAAGCTCTTACTGTGGTTTTTATCACAAACGTTACGTGAGATCTGCTTCCTTCATGTCTGTCAGTTGATGTCTTGGCAGCCGAGGGAGGAGACTGAGGCACGCTGACAGGCATGTGGGAACGGTGGGCAGAGAGGACCAGCCTTAAAGGCGCAGTACACAAAAACAGCAAAAAGCTGTTGAGTGCTATAAAACACAAACTAGTGAAAGCTATAATAAATAATCTGATGGGTGTTTTGAGCTGAAACTTTACAGACACTTTCTGGAGTCACAAAAGACTTATATTAAATTTGGAAAAAAGGGCAACCTAGGTGCCTTTAAAGGGGCTAATCATTTTGACCTTAAAATGGCTTTTAAAAAATTCAAAACTGCTTTTATTCTAGCCGAAATAAAACAAATAAGACTTTCTCCAGAAGAAAAAATATTATCAGACATACTGTGATAATGTCTTTGCTCTGTTAAACATCATTTGGGAAATATAAAAAAAAAAATTAAAAGGGAGGCTAATAATTCTGACTTTAACTGTATATATATATATATATATATATATATATATATATATATTGTGATCGCGATTTTTAAGTATTACAGCGCTTTGTAAACGTTTATTATTACCATATGTTGAGTCAGTTTAATATAGCGCTTGGACCCCAAAGCCACTTCATGAGACGTTACACTTAAAGCCTGGTTTATACTTCTGCGTCAAGTGATCGCCGTAACCCACGGCACAAGCCTCGCGCGTAGCTGTGCATTTATACTTCTGCGCGCTGTTTCTGTTTCTCTGCAATACACTTCCGAAACACTAGCTGGCAGTAGGTGTTTATGTTTCTCTGTGTTGAGTTTCTTCGCTGGTGTTTTGTTTTTTCCAAACGCTTTCTTAATGTACAAGTGGCTCAAATTTGCTCATTTTGAGGTGGGAACCGGCGGATGTGCAACAACTTTAATCATGAGGTAAACACAAAACAACAGTCTCCATCTGGAGCTCCTTCACGGGACTCCACACTTGTAAACACTCGCTGCATCAGGCGCGCAACTCTCACACTCCGCCCACACTTGCGCTACTCTTTACATTTTTTGAGAGATGCATGTGCATCAATGTCACAGATGGTTACGGCAAGGGCCGATACGTCCATGCATAGACTGCGCCGTAGCATACGCGTGCGCTTGAAGCACAAGTATAAATCGGCCTTAACAAGCATATATATATATATACACACACACACACACACACACACATAGATTACACAAAGATAATTATTTTTTTTTTATTTTACATCACAGAACGAAGGCTTATTACTTCAGATTTTCTTTTTTTTTTGCTAATTATTAAATATTAATTGTAATATGAAAATATTACACTTGCTGTTTGTTCAGACTACTTCTATAAATTGAGCTGAAACAACACAATTCTTGAGTTTTTTTTTGGTTGGTCAAATCAATTGTTTTTTCATTCCACCCATTTACATTTAATTTGTGAAAAAACCCTTGTTTACAGTGTATTTGACTTCAGTTTATTTTCCAGTGACTCCTGTCAGTTACATTTATTTTAACTTTTTCATTAATTGTGCTTTATTTTAGTGCATTGCAGTTAATGAAAACATTTTCTAACATAACCTTTATCTACACACACATTTCCTTTAAGTCCCGGATCTGATGATTGTGTTCTGGATGGCGTAGTGTGGATGTTCGTTTGTGTTTTAGCTGGACATCTGAAGCATATTTTGTGTAATTAAAACCAGTCGCTATAATTGAAGAACCTGCACTCTGTCAAGGTATCCTGAAATGACATGCCATGCTGAAGCGTTTACTTCCTTCTCCCTGATATTTCTCCTTCTCCCAGCTCTTCATATCCATTAGTTTAATGAACGCTGTTGAATGTGGAGCGTGAACATGCTGCTAATATCCTCTCATTAAAGCAAACTCTGCTTATCAGAGCCATTAACAGTAGATCACGTCACATGAAGGAGCTTTTGTGTGTCTGTAATGAGTCGGGCTGAAATGTGACGTCCGCAGGGAGAGATTCAGACATGTATTACCGTAAACAGCGGCCGGTTGGAGTTTGTGGAACTCCATCAAACGGGCCTTTCACTTTTTAATTGGATCACAGAAACAAACAGACCACTTTGATGGCTCATTTGGGAAGCTTCTGATCTGTTCAGAGTCACAGAACCAACACCAAAAACTTTCTCAACTGCGTCTGAACATGGAAAGAAATAACTCTTAGGATTAAACTCTTAAGAAATAACTCTTGACTTGATCAAATCTTTGTAACAATTTACACAAGCACAATTTAAATAAAGTCTACAATCTTATATCAAGTCCAATTAGCTTGTCAGTATCATGTAACATTTACCTCACAATCCTAATTAAACTAATAATAACTCTTAAGATGAACTCCTAAAACTTTAAAGAAACTTTAACGACTTGGTCAAATCTTTGCAACAATTTGCAAGAGCAAAATTCAAGTACATTCTACAATCTTATATGAAGTACAGTTAACTTGTCAATATAACATTTACTTAAAGTATAGCCTAACAATCCTAAATAAAGTAATAATAACTCTTAAGAAATAACTCTTAAGACTTAAAAAACCTCTTAAGACTTGATCAAATCTTTGCAACAATTTGCACTAGAAAGATTCAAGTAAACTCTACAATCTTATATGAAGTACTGTTAACTTGTCAATATCATGTAACATTTATGTAATGTTTAGCCTATCAGTCCTAAATAAAGTAACAATGAATCTTAAGATTTAACTCTTTAGACTCTTTAGAAACTTAAAAAAAAAAAAAAAATTAATAATTTGCATGAGCACAATTCAAGTAAACTCTACTATCTTATATGAAGTACAGTTAACTTGTCAATTACATGATTTAACTAACTTTTAACCTAACAATCCTGAATAAATTAAGTAATAATTACTATTAAGATTTAACTCTTTAGAAATAACTCTTAGGAAACTCTTAAGACTTGATAACATCTTTCTAACAATTTGCATGAGCAAAATTCTAAATCTGCTCTTATATCGAGTACAGTTAACCTGTCAGTATCGTAACATTTACTTAACGTGTAGCCTATTTTAATTACAGTAATAATAACCCTTAAGAAATATCTCTTCAGACTCTTTAGAAACTTTTAGAAACAATTTGCATGAGCAAAATTCAAATAAATTCTACAATCTTATATGAAGTACTGTTAACTTGTCAATAACATGTAACATTCACTTAAAGGATAGCGTAACAATCCTAATTAAAGTAATAATAACCCTTAAAAATATCTCTTCAGACTCTTTAGAAACTTTTAAGAATAAATTTTTGTAACAATTTGCATGAGCACAATTCAAGTAAACTCTACTATCTTATATGAAGTACAGTTAACTTGTCAGTAACATGATTTAACTAACTTTTAACCTAACAATCCTAAATCAGTTAAATAATAATAACTCTTAAGTTTTAACTCTTTAGAAATAACTCTTAAGACTCTTTAGAAACTCTTAAGACTTGATAACATCTTTCTAACAATTTGCATGAGCAAAATTCTAATTGTGCTCTTATATCGAGTACAGTTAACTTGTATTATGTAACATCTACTTAGCGTGTAGCCTAAAAATCCTAATTAAAGTAATAATAACCCTTAAGAAATATCTCTTGAGACTCTTTAGAAACTCTTAAGACTTGATCAAATCTTTGCAACAATTTGCACTAGAAAGATTCAAGTAAACTCTACAATCTTAAATGATGTACAGCTAACTTGTCAATAACATGATTTAAATAACTTTTAACCTAACAATCCTAAATCATTCATTCATTCATTTTCTTTTCATCTTAGTCCCTTTATTAATCTGGGGTCGCCACAGCGGAATGAACCACCAACTTATCCAGCACATGTTTTACACAGCGGATGCCCTTCCAGCCGCAACCCATCTCTGGGCAGCATCCACACACACTCATTCACACTCATACACTACGGACAATTTAGCCTACCCAATTCACCTGTACTGCTTGTGTTTGGACTGTGGTGGAAACCGGAGCACCCGGAGGAAACACACGCGAACGCAGGGAGAACATGCAAATTTGACACAGAAACGCAAACTGACCCAGCCGAGGCTTGAACCAGCAACCTTCTTGCTGTGAGACGACAGCACTACCAACTGCGCCACTGTGTTGCCAATCCTAAATCAATTAAGTAATAATAACTATTAAGATTTAACTCTTTAGAAATAACTCTTAGAAAACTCTTAAGACTCGATCAAATATTTGTACCAATTTGCACGAGGAAGATTCAAGTAAATTTTACAATCATATCAAGTTAAAGTAACTTGTAACATTTTACTTAGAATTTAGACCAACAATCGTAAATAAATAAGTAATAATAATTAAGTTTTAAGTCTTTAGAAATAACTCTTAGGACACTTTAGAAACTCGTAAGACAAAATTCTAATTCTGCTCCCATATCGAGTACAGTTAACTTGTAAGTATCATGTAACATTTACTTAATGTGTAGCCTAACAATCCTAATTACAGTAATAATAACCCTTAAGAAATATCTCTTTAAACTCTTTAGAAACTCTTAAGACTTGATCAAATCTTAACAACAATTTGCAAGAGCAAAATTCAAGTACATTCTAAAATCTTATATGAAGTACAATTATCTTGTCAATATCATGTAACATTTACCTTAAGTATAGCCTTACAATCCTAATTAAAGTAATAATAACTCTTAAGATTTAACTCTTTAGACTATTTAGAAACTCTTAAGACTTAATCAAACCTTTGCAACAATTTCCACTAGAATGATTCAAGTAAACTCTACAATCTTATATGAAGTACAGTTAACTTGTAAGTATCATGTAACATTTACTTAACATGTAGCCTAACAATCCTAATTACAGTAATAATAACCCTTAAGAAATATCTCTTGAGACTCTTTAGAAACTCTTAAGACTTACTCAAACCTTTGCAACAATTTCCACTAGAATGATTCAAGTAAACACTACAATCTTATATGAAGTACAGTTAACTTGTCAATATCATGTAACATTTATGTAATGTTTAGCCTATCAGTCCTAAATAAAGTATAACTCATAAGATCTAACTCTTTAGACTCTTTAGAAACTCTGAAGATTAGATAAAATGGTAACACTATAATACTACACACTATGAATCATTTATTAAGCATTAGCAAATAGTGAATTCATTATCTGCCAAGCATTAACTCTACATTAATAAACATTAATAAGCAGTTTATAACTGCAGCTACAAATGCTGCATTCTTGACTATAAGCACATTTATAATGTGCTAAATAGCTGTACCTTTATACTTTGTTAATGATTTATTTATTTTTCATTCCTAAATTAAGTATTGCATTATTTACAAACCAGTTATTTAAGCATAGTTGATGTTTGTTTTTAAGATCGTTCAGAATGAGTTATAAATGATTAATAAACCATTCAAATTAACATTTATATATCTGATTATTCAGGCATATAATAATAGTAAATTTGTATGTTAATAAATGCTTTATTAACTCAACTTCATGCAGTTTTGTGACCTAATCTAAAGTGAGGACTATTTATGCTTTATAAATACCTTATAGATGACAATTAAAGGCTCAGTTATATTCTAAACAGGAAAGTAGAAAATAAACTACTGTATTCATTTATATTCATTTGAGGATACACAAATGAAACTGCACTTCAAATGAAAAATAAATCTTTGCAACCTTATCTAATATAAAATTACTGTACATTTCATCCCATTATATTGTTCAATTATTATACTGTTGTTGTTTTATCCAGTTTTATGCCATATTTTGACACTCCTGTTATTCAGCAATGATTAAACTTTACAGTCATTTTACTTTTTAGATAAGATTGCAAAGATTATTGTTCATATTATACAGAGCCTTTAATTGTCATTTATAAGAGATTTATAAAGCATAAATAGTCCTCATTTTAGATTAGGTCACAAAAATGCATGGAGTTGAGTTAATAAAGCATTTATTAACATACATAGTGACCATTACTATATGCTTGAAAAAATAAATGAATAAATTTGCTGTAAGTGCTTTAAGAAGCTTCCCCAAGTGACAGGCAACACAACCAACATGCGGATGCATATCCTACGGCACCATCCAGAAATCAATTTAGAAGAATAAACCGAATATGAAATATGATCCTGCATAATGATCACAGCTAAACAAGCCAGCACTTATTTTATATATAAACTAAAAATAAAAAATGAAAGAAATGTTAGGTAATGGAACATTATGTAAAAAATCTAAAGACTACAGGCTAAATAAAAGTGCCTCGTCAGAGCTGAACATCACTGCGGTTACTACTCACTACTTAAAGCTTTAGCTTTAAACTATCTAATGCAAAATAAACAAACAAAACATCTTCAGCGTTTTCACGCTATAACTAAATCTGCTCTACCTAAAAGACGTAGAAAACTTACAGCAGGTGGCGCTCACTTCTAAACTAGTGTGTTTAGACAGTGGAGTAATCTACGTGATGCGAGGTGTATGTCACGTGACATCTAAACTCCTCGAATCCCAGGGGAAGGCTGACACCAGAGATCAGGGAAGTGTCACATATACACATACAAGACGGTAAAGAACAAGACCAAAATCAAAACTCACAACAACATCACAGCACATAACAACAAGCCAAAACACACACAGAAGGCAAACAAGCCAGAGCAAACAAGATGGAACAAGCTTCCCCGCTCGCGTCCCTTTAAACTTTGAGCTTCCATCCTGATTGGAAGCGAAGGCGATGACGTCACAGGATGTAATGGTGATTGACGTCTTCACGGACAAATGGGATACTGGAGTGGGTGAACCTGAGAAATGAGAGAGAGGGAGGGAGGGAGGGAGAGAGAGAGAGAGAGAGAGAGAGAGAGAGAGAAAGAGAGAGAGCGAGCGAGTGCACACACACAAGCAAAACATACAGGCATATATATACGGTATATGACTGTAACAAAACTATTAATTTAAAATGAGCTGAAACAACACAATGCGTTTTACACATGCCCTTCCTGCTGCAACCCAGTATTGGGAAACACCCATACACACACAAACTACAGCCAATTTAGTTAATCAATTCCCCTATTGCGCATGTGTTTAGACTGTGGGGGAAACCCACGCCAACACCGGGAGAACATGCAAACTCCACACAGAAATGCCAACTGACCCAGCCGGGACTCGAACTAGTGTCCTTCTTGCTGTGAGGCCACAGTGCTAACCACTGAGCCATTGTGCCACCATCACATTTAAAATCACCACAACAGCAGGGTAAGAAATACTATAAAATATATATATCATATTTAATATATGCTTTTAATATGCGTTTAACATGACATTTATTTAGACTTTTATTTTGGATGTGATTAATTGCAATTAGTCATTTGACACCGCTCTAGGAAATACACAATCTTGTCTTGTTTTTAACATTTGTGGTCTCAAGAATGACAAGAGCTGCACATTTTTACGATGGAGTCAAAGACAAAAGACAAACCAACAGTTCATTCCTGCATGTGAAGCTTTATTAGCTCATATAAAAGCAGATTTACAGCAGGAATAATGGAGTAAAGCGCAGTTTTTCTGTTTCCGCCCCTCCATTTCATTAAGTCTTCTGCTTTATTTGATCTCCAGACCTTGAGCTTCTGTGTTTTCCTCAGGTGCTTTAGTTTGTGTGGAGCTGAAACTCGGCCTTGACTTTGTGTTTTTCTGTCTGGCTCTTTGCTGATAAATGTCTCTTTATGTGCGTCTCGTCTCATCTCGCGGAGTGTGTGTGTGTGTGAAGATGTGAGCAGTGACACACTCGCGTCTGTCAGTTATGTATTAAACATTGATGTCAGTGTTTCTCCTGCTGCGTTTGAATATTAGCAGTGTTTTACTTTAATATTGTGTCTCTGCTCTGAGACATAATGAATGTGTTTATCAGCTGAGAAATATTCCTGCTTCATTTGTTCACTGCAGAAAAAAAAGCTTTTCATGCTTAGAGGTTTTGTCTTGTTTCTAGTCCAAATATCTAAAATACTTAAATCAAGAAGCATTTTCAATACTTAAATCATAACACATTGTCAAAATGTCAAAATGAAGTGAGTTTTTCCTTAAAACAAACAAAATAATCCACCAGTGTGGAAAGTAAAATAATTGTTAAAAA